>BLKR01003686.1:0-134994 GCA_011170035.1 Teleogryllus occipitalis | reverse complement strand
ATGCGCCCGCGCCCCCTCCCCTTCCCTCCCCACCCATCACCCTCTTCCTCCTCCGGCCCCGCCACCCCTATCCCCACATCCTTCAGGAACACGAAAACCAAGAAGGAATTTTGCAATTACCTATTTTGGGAAAATATTTTTTTAATAACTAGAATTTATTTTCATATTGACTGATCTCACAAGACCCCATTCGAAAACTTTAGGCTATTTAATTACAAAGTTTACTTTCAGATAAACTACAGTACTTGCTTGTACGTAGTTCATTTCATACATCATGTTTTGTCCGGTCACCAAATACAATACGCAGACAGACGAGACGACAAGAAAAGAAAAAAGAAAGAAAGAAAAAGAATTATATAACCCTTACTCCTAGAAGCAATCTACTCGTATTTCGGGTAGTTTTAAGAGGCTCTATACAAACAACATAATACCTTTATTTGATATATACTTGACTCGAGGTAAAACACGAACCAATGTCACATACAGTTGTTACTTTTTTTAATACTAAATCAAAGCAAAACGTTTGTGGGAGGATGTGAAGGTCGCTAGCAGTTCAGACCGACTGAGGAGATTGGTATTTTCAGTACGTGTGTTTCATGTTTGTTTGTTTGTTTGTTTGTTGATTTTTAATTTTTTTAGTTGTGTGTGTGAGAGAGACAGAGAGAGGGGGGGAGAGGGAGAAAGAGAGGGAGAGCGAGACAGTGAGGGACAGATGGAGAGAGAAAAACACATACAGTTGTAGTAGATGGGGCCAGACAGCCGCTAAATTAGATTTAGGGAATATGTAACTAGTGACGAAAAGCAGACACCGACAAGTCTCGAATCCTAGTATCTCACGGACAGAGGCGCTGCAGTGGCAAAAGCTGTTGTCCTGAGCCATCTTAGCCGGTGACATGGGTAACTCTCATAATGTATTCGACATTCTTTAGATCTGGTTCCTACTGTATTTGTGGTTCTCAAAACGTGTTAGCAAAGTCTGTCTAATGGCAATATAAACCATGGCTTTTTATTCACCAATTTTTGAAGTTGACTTCGCACAAGTGTTTTTGATTGAAGAGCCGGCGGCTGCGTGTGGTGTAGGCCCTGGTGGCCGACGTGGCAACGCCGCACGCCTCCCTGGAATGCAGCGGGAGGCAGTTTAAATACCTGCACTCCGTCTAGCCGCCGCCGCCGCCATCGCCACCGCCGCGCCGCGCGGCCGTAGCGAGGCCACGAGGCATCGGCCTCCCGCGACGATGGCGGCGGCGGCGGCGGCGGCGGCGGAGTGGGGGGGCTCGTTGAACCCAAGGAGCCCTTTAACGATGGGCGCCAGGACGTGCGTGGGGGAGCAGAGGGAATAGGGCGGGAGTTGTTTTCGTCTGGAGCCTTTCCGGTGTCCCCCAGCCCGGCCCCTCCTCCAGGGACGCCATCCTCCGATCCCCCCTCCCCTTGAACTGTTGTTGAGATGAGGACAAAAGCTCATCTGGGGTACCAACTAATCTAGTAAATTGATAAGGAAATGGTGAAAAAAGGAACGAGAGTTGAATGGTTATTTTTTTTTCCAGCTTACAGCATCCATTTCGTTTATTCTTCCATTCCAGCAATACTATGATTCATTCAATAAACTAATATTATCTGTGAATATGAGGGACAAAAACCATCGTGAGATGTTCTTAAATAAAAGTTTCTAAAAGAATGCCGACCGTATTGTTTCGAAATTTCTGGACTAGACGTGTTTCCAAGTTGCTATAACGTGGGATGAAAATCATTGCGTTAATGTGAGAATGCAGTGCCCTGGAATCCGCTTCTGAGGCTTGTCAACCCAGGGCTTCTCGCTTCTGGTTCGAGTCCTGAAGGGGGTGCTTTTTCCACACCACAGTTGCGTAAGACGACGCGAGTGCCTGTAGACCGATCAGTTCTACTGTTTCAATCGGTAGCTTCCACACATTCCTCCGATGAAGTACAGGAGGATCACGAAGATCGTCCCTTTGGTGTGAAAAACCTCCTGCAGACACGCAGTGGAAGAACGTGCTCTGGGGAGGGAAAATGTTAAGAGCGAGCTGCTTAACCTGAAAATTAGTAATCTGTCCTTTTCTTCAGATTCAAAACCGGGTATCCATCTCGCGAGACTCTCAAAATTTTAACTTTCAACGGTTTGATGTTTACTACTCCACAAGCCTTATCGACGCAGCATATTCAGCAAACGTGATCTCTTGGCAGAGGCGATGGTGAACCCTCATCCACGATGGAATTCGGACAATGAGCTTTCCGCCTTCGCCTTCTGGGTAGGTGCGTGTGTTTCCAATTTCCTCCAGCGTTCTGGACACCCGGGAGCTGCTTGCTTCCTGCGATGCACTCGAGGACGCCTCAGCTCAACATTTTAAAGTTCAACTTTAAATATTGTGAACTATTTATTTTTACTTATTACTTATGCCTAAGGCTGGGTTTTGTGTTGCTTCACCTATTGCCTTAAAACACTACCATCGTGTAGCCGGAAGGTCTCCACAGTCAATGGTTTTCCTGTACAAAGAATGTTCTAGTTATTTGCAGATGTAAATTCCGCAGCTACCGTGATTATCGAATGTTGACATTGCCAGTAATTTGATTGACGTGATTCGACTCCCCAGTATCTCCTGAAAAATTGATAAATTATTTGAAAAGTGAACGAATGCATTTCAGATAACGGGACTAAGGTCTGGTTTTTGAAGGAATGTGATTTGCCGTTGTTTTCTCAATGAGCAATTACATTATTAGCCAATCTTGATGCCGAAATCTATCAATTGAGCTTGAATGTATTTTAAATTATCTCATATGACACATTGTTTGCTATATTTTGCTACAGTTACAAGTTTCTTCATTTCATTAGCAAACTTCAAGAAATTCTTACGATCGCTGTTTGAGATTCGCGCGTTGATCACGGATTTAGACGCTAGTATTGTTAATAAGAAAACGAACGGACGAATTTATTTAGATATTTATTTAGTCAAAAACAGTAAAAAAACTGTATGTGACGTATGGGGGAGAAAATCATCTGCGCACGTAATGATGAATGAAACACACGAATTGAAATTGCAGTTTTAAGGAAGGGGGAAATCTGTATCAAGGACTCTCTGTATATGTATTTCTAGGAAAATCTCGACTTCCATTGTTTGCTGCATTATACAATTTTCTCTACACTACGAATACAAGAGTAACAAGGCCTGTGAAATGGATGAAAGGGAGGTTTTTCAGGGAAGTACTAGTACGCATAGAAAGTCCGGCCGCTCCAATAATCTGCCAAACTTTTACAGTAAATTTTGATACTGTCCTTCCGTCAGTATTATCTGAAGATTATAACTATGTATATAAAGAAATTGTTTCGAATGAAACATGTTTCGTAGACCTATAATTAATATGTAACGATTGCTTTATTTTTACTTTTTTTCAGAACGGCCTGAATACTGATAGCAACCTCTTTGCTCAAGCAGCTGAATTCGATGGAATCAGCAAGTAAGCAATAAAAATAAATATATTTCGCTGCACCACGATGTTACGCGTAAACATAGGCAGCATGATGTGCTACTTGTATGATATGAGAAGGATTCATCCACAGATGATTGATTATAATAGTGATTCTTCATATGAAATAGGGACATCTCTCACTGCATAATTCACAATGTACTTAAGATCATTTGAAATTCTTTAAGAAATTTAACTATGAGCCGACGCATGTTGTGCAGCAATTAGAATGGAGAGTAGCATAATTGAATTTCGATTTCTTCAATTAGCGTTGATGTAAACACTTTCGTAGAGTTGCCACATGAGCGCTAAAGGACGGGTTGTATTATTGTTTTAATGAAAGTTACTCATAGATAGCAGCACTAGCTCAAATGTGATGCGCGTTGATGCGATTCTGTTGTCAACTTGTTTGCATAATAATTACTGTATTATACATTTATTTCTTTCGTTTTCAGGTTTACTGTTAATAAAAAAATTTTATTTCCTGAAATTGCAGAATGGTAAGCGAAATCCTGAAATGTCAAACCATCAATTTTATATTAAATGTATTAACGTTTGAGGTTAAGTTACTCTTAATGTTTGTATAGTTCGTTATAGTGTAGCTGTAACCTGATTTGTTTATCGCAACGCTTGTCACGTTTTCTGGTGGCACGCGAACAGTTTTTGGCACCGGAAATGACAAAATTTCGTGTTGACTTTTTCATGTGACTTGAATGTTAATATTTATTGTAGAAAATCACGTGGGATAAAATGTCCCAAGGTGTTGTCATCCGGCACATTTTTGGAACCACGAGAATGATTTTGCCGGAGTTTCCTGTTGTGTCAGTTTTCAGATATGCATCCAAGAAAAATTCTATTTCGAAACCCTTCGGCAAAAACATTGACAAGAGTAAAGATTTAGGGCATACGACAGTTATGGTGCAGGACAGGTTAGACATTCAAGAGGTGCCCACTATAGTGAGAAAAGTGAAAACGGTAGATGTTGTAGGGCACAGTATTCCAGATAAAGATATACATTTAACTGTTGCAACCAAAGCAGGCCAAGGAGAATTGGCTGAAGAACAAGCATTACTGGATGGCTTGCAGAGATGCCATGACTTAAAAGAACTATATGGCATGATAAATGTGTTGCATGATGGTGAACTGTCATCTAGTATTGTGCTTCATGCCCTAGAAAAAATTGTTGAACTAGAAAATAATGCTGTCTTTCGCAATATGCTACGAAGTACCAGTAGTGGCTTGAGTGTAAAGCGTACAAACATCCTTGACAGATTGATGAATTTTGTTGTTGGTAATGTACAGAGTTCTGTTATATTGAATAGTCTGAACATTGTGAGCCGGGACACAATTGGAGCTCGTGATGCATCATACAAGAAGAAATTAATTAATGAAGTGTTGATTAGAGCCAGTGACAGAAAATTCACTGTACATCAGATGTGTGAAATAGTAAATATGTTGTCTTCAATGAAATGTGAAAGTAAGCAAGAGGTCATTGATGAACTTTGGAGTGGACTGATCGATAGAGGGCGAGAGATTAATGAAAACAACATAGGTGAGGTTTTTCAAACACTTCCTCACTTGAAACAAAGTCGGAAAATGATATTCAACATGTTGACCCGAAAGTGTGATGACTTATGGTGGCGATTACATCCAAGCAGTGTAATAGAAATACTTACATCCCTCCAACAGATTCAGATAAATTCTGTTCCAACATTGAGACTCATGGCCCGAAATACTAGTACTAATATAAATACACTTTCTGAAGATGATGTACTTCAAATTGTTACCTGTTTTTCTGCATGTGATTATGTGGATGATTATATTGAAGGATTTTTGGAAAAATATTTGAAAACTAAAGGACCAAAAGTGAAAAGCACCTTGCTTCTGAGTGCTGTTATAGAATATTGTGTTAAATATCGTCTTCGATTTCCTGCTGTGTTAGATGTATTTGCAGATTACATCATATCCAATGCTTCAAATCTCTCTCCTGTCCATTTTAAATCATTTTTGATGCCATTGGGATATTTTAGTCATACACCTTCAAATAGGGTGATGTTTTGGCAAATTGTTGAAAACTTTATGATGGAGAAATTTATTCAGTTTAGACCTGAAGATATTGTGGATGTTGTACTTTCTTGTGTATATTTAGAAAAATTTCCAGTAAACCTCACCAAGAAGATTTTAAATCCTTATTTTCTTGATAGAATGCACACCTGTAGAAGTGGAATTGAGCTTCAGCAGCTGCGGACAAAGCTTAAAATTTTTGATGCTGCCATGACTTTGGAGTGCCCTCAATATCAGGGACCTTTATTACCTCGTGACTATGCTGTGAAGACACTTCCTCAAGATGGCAGATTGAAACGAATTGTGAAACAAGTGTATGATGTTATAGCAGATATTGTGGAGTCCTGTCACCGAGTGAGCACTGGAGTTCTGTTGCCACAACTGCCTGCTGCGGATCTTTATCTTGTGGATATCCTACTTCATCCTGAAGGAATGGAGACCTCGCTACACACTTTTGATTTTTCAAAAGATCGAGACTTGTGTATTGCTGTATTGATTCATCTTCCAGAACATTTCTGTTCCAAAGGACTGCATCTTAATGGCCCACAATTGATGAAAAAAAGACACTTAAAGCGTTTGGGAATTAGTGTAGTTGGTCTGAAATTCTCTGAGTTAATGATGTTAAAAGGAAAGAGAGATGAACTACAGAATTACTTAACAGAGAAAATTGAAAAGTTAGAAAAGTCTACTCCTTGATGTGCCCTGATAATTTGTTAGTCTCCTTGTACATTTTGTATATAAATATTATACATAATATATAAATATTAAACTCAATATAAATATACAATAGTGTAAACTGAATTGTTGAAAATTATTTGAACTCTCCCATCTCCAAAGTTGAGTATATTCGAAAATCTTTTGATTACAACACCTTTTTAGTTTAATATGGAAATATATCAGCTCATTTAGAAGGATATAGTATTTATCAAGTAATTTTTCTTTATAATGGGAGGGCATGAGCTGTTTAGATCACAATTATATTTTCAAAATTTATTCTTGGTCTTGCTGTGCAATTCTAGAAATTAATTGCATTCAAATTATGTTTAAAATGTACTGACTTCAAGAAACATTCTTATCAATTAACAGTCCCACGTTTATCGTGTTTTATTAATTCTTTTCAGCCGAGTGAGGAAGACCAGCATGGAATTGGAAGTAATTCGTTACACCAACAAAATTGCTTCCGAAGCTCATATTCAAGTAATGAGAAAGATAAAACCTGGTATGAAAGAATACCAGGCTGAAGCTATATTTCTGCAGTATTGTTATTATGTTGGAGGCTGCCGGCATGTGTCATACACTTGTATTTGTGGAAGTGGAGAGAATGGGGCTATTCTGCATTATGGACATGCCGCTGCCCCAAATGACAAAACTATCTATGATGGAGATATGTGGTTAGTATTAGTGTTGAGGTGTGTGTGTGTGCGTGCGTATGTGTGTGCATGCGTATGTGTGTGCGCGTGTATGTGTGTGTTTGTGTGTGTGCGTATGTGTGTATGTTGAATATGTGTGTATGTAAAATTATATTCATTCATGCTGTGAATAAAGAATTAATGTGTTGCACAATCAAATGTTAATTTCATGATGTTTGGTTGTGTTTTTGTAGTAGTTTTTTACACGAATAGTCTTGAAATTGCTAAAGATACCATTAAAATTTTTACTTTTAGCAGATAAATCTTTATTAGTTGTGTTGTATATAGGTTGTTTGAAGACATAAAATGTATAAATTAAGTTGTATCATCATAGGTGTGTACAACCTAAAACAAGAAAGACTAATTACATTTCTTCAATTTATTTCATTTTTCATTCGACCCCTTTTCCATTATACTTTTTTATTTAAAAAATATAACATATTACCAGGAGAATGAAATTAGAACATTGATGATACAATTTTTTAAATACATTTGATTTTTTGATATACAATTTTTGAATTGCCAGATGACTTGGTTCCAAATGTAAAACAAATCCCTAAATTATAAAATAATGTAAACTGTCATGGTTGTTGTCAATGCTTAAGTTGCTTATGGGCTTTCAGGCCTTGGTGCAGTTGGATTTACACTTTCAGATATTTCTGCTGCAACTGCAGCAAACATCATCACAGATTTGTTGGCATTTGGTAACATTGTAGCTACTCTGTATAATAATTGTTGTAAAATTGAACTGAATTGCTTATTCAGTTTCTAGCTCATGGCAAATTCACTTTGAATTAATTTGTCTCAAAATTGTTGTTGATAACTTTAACATTTTTAAAATGATTTCATTATTTAAGTGATCAGTAAATTCTGAATACTTTAACCCAAACCTTAATGTAAACTTTTTGATATCGATTCTTTTTAATACTTCGGGTATTAGGATTTTAAATTTACTTGATTGAGTGACCGGTTTTATTTCTGGGTTTGTGGTATGTTGCAGTCTTTTTGATATGGGCTGCTCATATTGTGGTTACACATCTGACATAACTTGCTCTTTTCCTGCTAATGGAAAATTTACTGATGATCAAAAGGCAATATACAATGCAGTATTGAAAGCTAATCGTGGTGTAATTGCTGCAATGGCACCTGGTAAGTCTAAAGAAATAAAAGTTTCTCAATCTGTTTCTTCTCTTAATGGTTTGGATTAATTTGAATTAACCTTTTAAACCTCTTCATTACTGAACAGTTGCATTTTAAAGAGCAGTAAATATTACTAAATATTTCAGTTTCTTCTAGTTGTGAAGCACAGAGTACTCCCATGGATTTGGATTGCATGCCCCCCGCTTAACACATTTGCTCTTCATCTGTCAGCCCAATGCTTATGTGTTTCCTTATTCTAAGTCTTTGCAATGATTCCATGTCCTTGACGGTGCTTAAATTCTAATTTCTTTAATCTAATATTAATAACTACTTCAAGCTGATTTCAATTCACTACCAGCTATAATGAGCAGTGAATCACAAGTGAACGTGTTTTTGTTGTTTTGTGAGTCAATGTTATCATCACTGAGTAACATTTCAAGCATTTGTTCAGGATCTCTGCATTACATTTTCCTCACAAATACTTTTATTTTTATCTTCTTCATAAATTATTATTTTTTTTATTTACAGGAAGATTCATATGTAGATATTTTTGTTATTATCAATCATCCTATAACATCCTGTTTCTTACCTCCAGATCTTCAGTGATATGGTTGCCTAAAAGAATAAGTGAAAAATTGTGTGATATTTTAATACTGGGCCATAAATTGTTAAATTTGATTCTCATTTTTTGCTTTGTATGTAATTTTATTTCACCTCTGCCATTTTTTGAAACATGCTTCCTAATATTTAAAAGTTCAATAGAATGAAGTAGTGTGTGCTGAAACTTCCTTTATGTAGATCACAAAGAGCTTTTATCCATGCAATGCAGTATATTTGTTCCCTTGTTTAATAAATAGTTGAAAATTATTTATTAATTCTGCGATAAATTCTTTTTTCTGACAAATTTGATATAAAGATATTTAAATATGTTAAACATTGAATGTGAGTAGTTTAGGCTGTTGCTAACAACCAAATTTATCAAGGGTTATTGAAAACTTCATTTATTGAAACAACATCTACCTCCTTGTCACAATGTTTTAGTAAATAGTACATCTACTTCTTCACAGGAAACTAAAGAGAACAAAATAAAACATTTTAAAGTAAATATTCAAGTGAAAGATATTCTTCGTTAATAGTTACTTATGCACCAAGAGCATTATAAGGATTCTAATGATCAAGCGCTGACAAAAAGCCCGAGGGCCTTTGGACTGAGGCCCTTTGCCCTTTTGTCATAGCTAGATCATTAGAACCAGTTAACACCCTTGGTACATACACGATTTTATTTTTTAATTGTTCATATTTACTTATTTAACTAGTTGTTAACTTGACTTGATTTATCATTTCATATTTCCCTTCCATAAGAGAACATGCAACAACATTCAACCGTTTTCATATTTCCCTTATCACCATGATGCTCTCGATTCAGGGAAGTTATGCAGTGAATGTAAAACTCCATATTGAAGGCAATAACATATCAGTAAAAAATAAAATCATTTTTAACACATAGTTATTAAATGAATTAGATCAAACTCCTAATTTCATAAAATTTTTTAAATTATTGATTGTTAAAACTTTGGATTAAGTGTCCCTTGTTATCACTCCACCAGTTTGCGTAGAGTGAAAACATCCTGCTTGCTAGTAAATGTACCCCAAAGTTATCACACTCCATTTTAGATAATGCTTCCCAAATTAAGAACAATACCACATACAATGATCCTAGATTGGCATATAAATCAATAGTATATAATAAAAAAAGAATTATACGAAACATTATGCAATTAATGAAAAATGACAACCACATTATCACATTTAATATCAAAGAATTTTGGCCAATATTGTGCTTAGCAACACTTAAGAAAAGAAAACATGGGGCAAAATTCTAGCCGTAGAATTTATTGTCTCATAAGTGGTTGTTGATAAATACTACACAGGGCAGACTAGCCAATACCTTCAGAGATATTTGTATCAGCATGGATACAATGCCAAAGAATATTTTCTCGAGTGTGCTTTTGCGCAAAATGTAAAAGTGATCAAACCTGTATTTCATATTCAGGTTAGGTACCAAGATTCTTGATTAACTGAAAAATTACAAAAATAAATTAATCAAAGAAATAATTTTCATTATTATAGTAAAAACAGATATTGATATTTTAAACAAATTTTATGTAAATATTATAAAATAAAGATGTGTGTATTTAGCATTTTAGAGTCAGAATAATCCAACTTTGCCAACTTGTGGGGTTCCGAGGTCTGGGCCTTGTTTTTGTTTATTATCAATGCCTGGGGATGGAAATAAGGAAAATATGACATATTCCCCATATCTAGCATTTTTAGTCTGCCTAAGCTTTTCTTTCGTCACACAGCTATAGAAACTGAGACAATTGAAATGGAAAGTTATAACTATTTTTGCCTGACCAGGAATCAAACCTGGGATCACACCATGGAAAGCTACTACACTGTGCAAGAGCCACCTGAGGGTCTATAAAATAAAATTCTTATAATTTCTTGTATGTAATTGAAGTGTAATATAATTGCATTAGTTTTTGTCACATGAAGTATATGTTTAACCATTTCACAGAGTAAGTAGGTGCTATTTAAAAACTTGAAGTAAGTTTTTGCGAAGATGTTGTGGGGTAGTGATGACAGAAAGCACTGCATTACAGTTGTATTTAGTTATGAAGAATTTTCATTCTTTTAAAATATGGCATTTTATGTTTTGTTTTGATTTTTGTTTGTCTTTTAAAATAGTATGTTGTACTTTTTCGCCTCTGGCTTTTGCAGTACAGAGAAAATGTAATGATAAAAAAACAAAAACAACAACAATAACCACCACCACCAAACCCAACAACAAACGTTTCTTTTTGACAGAAAAACGCCTTTTATTGCCGGGTCATGGTAATGAAAAACTGAATAAATCTTGCTCGTATATATAGTAAGTTACTTCTAATACTGCTAGCCACTTTCTCCGTTGACGAGGGGGTTAGACTCAATCCTGACCTGGTAATAAAATGCCGGGAGGGGGTCCAAGTGGTCGATGTGACTGTCCGCCACGAGGATGGGTCTAGCCTTCTAAAAGCAAGAGAGGAAAAAGTGGTAAAGTACCAACCAGTCATTCCCCTGGCAGCCCAACTTCATGGAGTTGCCAACGCCATAATTCTGTCAGTGGTGGTTGGAACCTCTGGGGCTATGCAACGATCAACAGTCAGTGCCCTCAAGACGTCGGGGATCATGTCTCAAGGCGATCTACTGACTATCTCGTTAATTGCGCTCAGAAGCTCTATTAAGCTCTACACACAATTTGTAAATTACGATGGAGCAATTTAGCATTGCTGGTAGTAAATGCAGAAAATGAACTTCTTGGTCCTGTGGGGAAGTTTAGGGAACCCACGGGATCTGAAAATGCCTAGGATTTACCTAGTTACCATGATTTTAAGTGGGAAGTTTATGCTATTTAATGTAGCATAGAAAATTGTGAGTCAAAATTCATGTTTTGTCGGTTCTTGAGAGATAAAAATAGATTGACGATCTGTCAGTCAGACGAAAGGTCTGTCAGTTCACCTGGCCGTCCGTCTGTGTAAGCAGGATTTTTATCAAAATTGACATTTCCCGCTTGATGTGACGGATCAGGGCCTCTTGAATTTGAAACGGAAATTTGGATTGTCGGTGGTACATTACATAAAGCCTCAACATTTTCGAAATATTCTCAAAAATGGCTTTGAAATTTGCCTTTACATTTCCCCTTTGATAGAGCAAATGACGCATAAAGAAATGGCATAGGTTGCATTTTGGATATCCGTCGTGAATTTTCGAAAATAATTTTTTCGTCGTCTTCCTACAATTTGAATAATGAAGATAGAAAGTTTTTCCTCAATGAAATCCGTTCATCAAAAACAGATTTTGAAATAATGTTATGTATAATTTTTCAAAAATATTTTCAACATTTTTCCTTTATTTCGTTTCCTTGTGTGTAGAAAAGAACAATAAAGAAAGTGGTCCTGGTCGAATTTTCGTTAAACTATCTATGTTTTAGAAAACTAGAAAAAAAGGGAAAAAATCATTATGGTAAGTTTGAATTTCCCACACTTTGGCTATTGCCATTTCGCAAATGGGCATCATCACGAAATTCTTAGGGTTTCTCACGAGTTCAAAATTCTTAGAATTCTTCTCGTTCTTGGTTGCTCGGGGCATCAATTGATGTCACTGCAGAGTCTCTGACTGGGAGGGGGAGAGAGTGGGAGAGGGGAAAAAGAAGGGGAATAAGTTTCATAAAATCCTGTTGAAATAAATAGAAAATATCTGTTTCTTGTGCATTCCAAATGAGCAAACTTCCTTCACTGTGGGAAAGGGTGCATTGCATGGAAATGTGGTCCCTAGAGATAACACTCCATCCAAGATCAAATTTGTTATCTGTTGATAGGCAGTTGTTTTGCTGGAGGAGATAAAGTTGTATCTGCACACAACTCAGCAAAATCTCTTAAATCTGGTCCAAGCAATATTATTTGTAGTATAATTGTTTTAGTATGTTTGATTTTTTTATAATTATTATTTCAGTCCCTTAAATCGAGGTGATGTGGGTACAAATTTTGGACATTTTTGTGCTTTCTGCCATATCAAATAATATTTTTTTTATAAAAAGTTTCACCACTAGAAGAAAAAAGATTTTGGTTATTTCTTAATGAAAGGGTATTTATTTTGTTACTTATTATAACAGAGAAACACGAAGGCAAAGTTGTACTCGAGTCACTCCACTTGAAGAGGTGACTGGGGTACACTAGTCTATTATCTTGATATTTAGCCAGTCAAAATGTGTGTTTCCATCTCACCCCACTGGAAATAATTGGGGACAAATAAAGAAGGTATAAATAATTAAATTTAATTGTTTTCTAATTTTATAATTACAGGGAATTATTATTTCAAGTCTACAATGTAAATCTGAAGCATTGAAGATTCCTATTTTGGTGGGTTTATCCCTTCTGGATTGGTTGAGGAAGAACTGGGTGATTCCGTCCAGAAGTCTCTTATGTGCTTTTTTTTTTCCTTTTTATTTTTCTTGTATGTTTGTGGCACCTGTTAACTGTGTTTGCCTAGTAATGAATATAAAACACTGTCCTCATGTCACCCTGCAATGTTCAACATTTCACTAATAAATCAACTACTACTAAACAAAAAGTTTTTATTACATAAATTCTCTCTCACAGTTACCACAATATATGTACTTACCAAAGAAAAATAACTTCAAAACTAGAAGAGGTAACGAGGCAATACTGTACACAAAGTTCTGCAATGCTTTCATGAAACCTTGAAACACAGGTTACGGTAAAAGTAGGCAGGAAAGAAAAGATGGGATATTTATGTGAAATCTGAGAATCACTTTAATTCATGGAGGCTCATTCTATCAGCTGGTTTAGGAATCACCACACTATTTCATTTACAGTGACTGTGACATCATCCAAAATAAAATATTTCGGTATGTCCCCAAGTCACGTCAGTTTACGGTTTTCCAAATATTTTAAAATCTGATTTAAAAAGAAAATTGAAAATCTCTTTAACCAGTAAAATAGAAATTCCACATTCCATATTTAGCTTTTCTATATTTATGAACTAAAAGAAATTGTTTAAAAATTTATTGGGGCTCCTTCGTATTTTTATTACTAGCAAACTAGGCAGCTGTCTTGTTTGCGTTAGTGGAAGTTTGTCCTTGCTCGTATTTGTCCATCTCTTGCATTTATTTACCATGTCAAAGGCAACCTTCAAATCTACGAATCCCAATTCCACGCATTCCTTGCTTTTACTTTAATTGCTCTTTGCATTGTAAAATTTAAAACATGTAGAGTATTTTATTTTTTCCCTTCCATTCCTAAAATATGTTTAAGCTGATTATTTTCAGCAATAAAGCTAACATTATTTTCAGCAAATGTATTTATCCTCATGGATCATGAAATTATGAATTATGAAATTATCTCCTTCCAGTACAGTGAATTGAAAGTTTTCATGGTTTTTATGAATGTGAAGCCAAGACCTGGATAACTTGATTTACTTCAAAATCTGTGACAATGATGTTAAGAAGATAATTCATTAGATGTAACTCCATTCACTGAAGACCAAGCTCTGA
Source organism: Teleogryllus occipitalis (assembly GCA_011170035.1). Classification (NCBI taxonomy): domain Eukaryota; kingdom Metazoa; phylum Arthropoda; class Insecta; order Orthoptera; family Gryllidae; genus Teleogryllus; species Teleogryllus occipitalis. The sequence goes on along the minus strand of BLKR01003686.1, from coordinate 120,792 downwards.
AGCAAGTTCTGAAGATGAACTACAGCTAAAATTTTTGAAATTTGTTGAAATAAATGAAGTGGGTCTATAAATAATCTGAAGATCTTCTCAAACAAAACAAAGATTGAAAATTTCTTGTAGGTACAAAATATGATTTGGAAATGACAAAATAGAACAAGTGAATCATTTTCACTGTTTTGCTTATAATATTTTCTGTTTGCAAAGAAGGAAAAATAAACAAATTCCAAAGTACTGGTGTTAATATTCTGAGGACTTTGAGAAGTGTATGTATACAAGAAACAGTTTTATAAAATTATGCGAGTGCCAGTGATCCTGTGTGGAAATGAGAACTGAGTTATCAAAAGATTGGATAAACATACAATTGCATCAGCAAAAATGAACAACTGCTGACTGGTGCTCACACCTTAGATCAAAAGAAGAGCGTAGCAATCATGAAAGAATGAGGTGTTTGCAATCTTGTAGAAGTTATAGATAAGAAAAAGAGCCAATAACTCATACACTTCGAAACAATGTAGTCTCTTAAACTGCTTTGACCAGGGTGACCAGATCCTCATCGATGGAAAGGACAAGGGCTTATAAAAAAAGAACAGTCCTTAATATTTTAAACAATAATGTAATATGTGACACATTGAGTGACCGTACGTGTTACACTGTACATTTATGGAAGTATTCTGAGAGATGTGAAGTACGGATACATGTAAAAACTAAGAAATTATTATTTGAAATGGGGATATAAATTCCAGGTACAAAACTTCGCTTTCAGCTTCAGATTCCTTTCTTTCCATTTTGAATACAGGAAATTTTGCTGGCTAGGGCATCAGTAAACCTGCATTTCTGCTTTGACATTTTAAAATTAAATCTTTAGCAAAGTTATGTGTAGGAAAACAAAAACTGCATATGTTTCCTTCCTCGACAGAATCACCTACAGTTCACAAAACTACTTAAATCAAGCTCGGAGAAAGTGAATGAACCTCTCAATTTGCACAGAATAGTTCGGTAATGGTGCTCCACCTACTGGCCTATTAGTGTAAATAGAAATCAAAACAATTTGTAAATATCGTGCTCTCAGATGAGCAAGTTACAAAACTGAGGACATTTTGTAGGTTTTAAAATATCCGCCCTGACCCTGGACAGAAGTATTAAAAGGACGACATGTCCAGATAAAAGAGGAGGTCTGGTCCCCCTAGTTCTGACATGCACTAGAAACTAACAGGAAAGGACTCAGCTGTAGACTTACAAAGGCATATATGACTTCATAGAAGACTGAACAGGCCTCACCCTTGTTGCCAATGATAATTATTATAGTGATAAGTGGATTATAATCGTAATTTAAGAATAAAATTAATATTTTATTGTAGGAGTGTTCAAAGATATATTTAGTTACCAATATTATTGGGATAAGTGTCATCTTTTTTTTTTCCAGGAGTATCATGGGTGGACATGCATATTCTTTCGAATCATCTTCTTCTGCAAGAATTGACTACATTTGGTCTTCTTCGTGGGAATGTGGATGACATGCTTATGGTAATACAATTGCCATTAATGATCATTGTAATATTAAGAAAAGTTTTGCAAGTTGTAAAATATATTCAAATTTCCAAAACAAATAGGCAAACCTTGGTGCAGTCTTTCAACCCCATGGGATAGGCCATTTTATGGGCCTGGATGTTCATGATGTAGGAGGTTATTTGCCTGGTCAGCCACAGCGTTCTCTTCAACCTGGTTTGAACAAGTTGCGCACATCACGGATTCTTGAGGCTGGAATGGTTATTACTGTAGAACCAGGATGTTATTTCATAGATGCGGTAAGTTGTTGCTTAAAGGTGACAATAGTCCAGTCAGAAGGTACATTTTACCAGGAAAAAGGTAATAAAAACTTTTTCCTGAGTGCTATATGCACCCAGGAAGCCAGTTACCAAGTGGGCTACAGCTTTTCAAAAAAATGCAATTTTTTTCATTTCTCTAATATGTGTGCAAAAATACACAATTTGTTACATTATAAACAACCTACAATACATACATTTCTTACTATATACAATACTATTATTTATCTCATCGTCAGTGTAAACATTGCCTCACAAATGTATCCATTGTTGAAAATATTAATATAGAAAGGGAAAAAAAAAGTGTATATATGTGCGTGTTGGTGTTCCAGGTTAACTCTTCAATGCAGGAACAATGCTGTTTCAACAAAACTTGATATCCATTATTAATGGGGAATTTCAATATAAAAAAGAATTCTGTGGGAGTAAGACACCTCTGGATGTGGGGACTTTTATGTATAATACTGTTACACTTTGTAGCAGTATATTGGAATATTTAGTATTGTGACTTTTCTGTCAAACACAGTTTACAGGAAATTGATACAATCTTTATGGTAACTGTTGAATGGCATTTTTTGTTATTATTGATTTTGAATAATAACAAGTTCTATAGAACTATATAACAAGTTCTGTTCTGCTATTTGTAATCGTTAGACTGAAATATTACTCTAAGAATAGTAAAGAAGAGTAAAACCCTGTCCTTTATGGAAATTTTTGTTGCAACATTTGGAGCAGTTTTAAAGAAATTATTGTTTAAGGTTTATTGTAAATGTGAAATTTGAAGCTCTTTTTCACAGAAAAGTATTGAGTTTTCAAAATACTTCATTGGAAGTCATTTGAATTGCTGCCACTCATGAATGTAATAATGTGTACAAATCGCTGGAAATGTGCATATTAACGGCATGAGAGATATTTAAAAAAACTTTTTTTTTTAAAGAAAAATTACAAGATATAACTTTTATGTTATCTTAAACAATGCATGTAGCACTACCCATACAAAAAGCTTGATTAGACAATTGGGAGTCGTTTTTGAGACGTTTCATGGCGAAGGTCCACTGGTTATAGCAGTGGCGGCTTGTAGGGTAGTGCCAGTGTGCCATGGCACCACAGAAAAAAAAGGAGGAAAAGAAATTTTTCTCCACAAATGTGTGTATAAAATATAGTTTCTTCAAAATATTTTTCTTTATAGTAATTAATTTGAACAAGCGCTTAGTCATTCAATGTTCTATCAATATTCTCTTCAAACGCACAGGGCGTAATGCTATCTGTCGGCTTCCTCCTGAACCTCTGAGCCACCTATGGATTGGCGCCATGTCTGCTCATTTAACTCTGCATAAAGAACGCTGAATTAGTTTCTATGCGTCTCTAATATATCACACAGCGCCGAAATGAAAGTGGCACAGTAGTTCATGTTCTGCTCAACAGAGACTGCCAATAGCACTATTTTTATCGAGCAGATTATCTCTCGCCTGGGATGACCTCGATGCCCTGGTGTTTTGCACTTGGAAAGGCGGGGTACACTGTGGGCATAAGGCGAACTCTGGAAGCTGTGACCTCTTGAGATTACTGTGGCCACTCAGGCTTTCAGGCTGAAATTTTTATTTGCTCTTATTTTTAGTTTATTTTCAGTTTAATCCTCATTATTAATTAATAAACATGGGCACTGCAAAATTAAATTTTGAAGCCTATGAATTTTATTTTAGAGATTACTAAACCACTTTTAAAACATTGCATCAATGTTTAAAAACATTGATGATATTTGATCAATGCTTTATTAACGTAAAAAACCTTTCCTAAAAAATATTTCATTAAAAAAATTACTTCTATAAAACTGGTATAGACAAACATGTACACAACAAGTATACAAAAACACTGCAAATGAAAGGTATGCATGGTAAGGAGCAGATCCCCAGAAATTAGGTGTTTGCTGGGTCCCTCTACCGAATACCAATCTACAGCTTTTTTGTTGTTCTGTTCTGTTTTGGACCTGTAGCTCGATTAATGTTATATTTAGAAGAAAATATGTACAAAAGTAGGTAATTGTATTTCCTTTAAAATCGGGTGAATTTATGTATCACAATCGTATATTAAACCGACTTGCCCATCATGGGCACTGTGCCAGTTCAGTTCACGTTACACAGAGGATGTGCGTTGTGGGTTGCATAATGTTTTTTTAATATCACTCCCTTCCCATCCACCCTGAGAGGGGTATCTTTCTCCTATAATATCATTTTCCTCATTGCAATTCCCCAGTTATAATGTATACAAAGTTTTGTTGAAATGGCATTGTTTCCAAGTTAAAGAGTTAAGCTGGAACACCAACACACACACATATATACACATACATTGTTTTTTTTAATTAATGTTTTTTACATTGGTACATTGTGAGGCAATGTTTACAACAATAGTGAGATAGATGTATTATGTATGGTGAGAGAGATGTATTGCATGCGGTAAGAATTATATGTACTTTAGGTTATTTGTAATATAATAATTATGTGAATTTTTGCACACATATTAGAGAAATGAAAAAACAGCATTTTCTAAAAAGCTGTAGCTTGCTTGGTAATTGGTTTCGCAAAAATGTTTCTTATAAAAGTTGTAGGAAATTTTATCCTCTTTAAAATTGAATTTAAAGGTAATGAGTTTTAGAGGAAAAAATGATTTTCAGAGAAAATATCAGTTTGTCGGGCCTCCCGGAGTTAGCATAGGACCTGGGAGGTCAAAAACATAGGGGTTTTAACTAAGGCCTGAGAACATTACATACAACATATCCAAAGAAAATCTTTTTATTACCTTTTCCCAGGTAACCGCCCTTTTTCTGTACTTACCGACTGGACTACTAATAGCATTCTTGAAGGGGTCTAGAAATGAGTAAGTAACGTTGTTCTAGGATGGTGGCCTTTGTAGCCTGTAGTCTCCAGAATGGTGGCCATTGTAGCCTTCAGCGATACTCATGAAATTTATTTTATTTTGATATGGATAGTGAAAAAGTAATAAAAATGTTTTAAATAATTACTTTTCTTTGTGTTTGAAGAAAAGAAATGAGTAAAACAATAATGTGCGACCATGTCATAACTAATAATATTTCAGAATTTAATTTTTAAAATGACAACAAAAAATGAGAAAAAATGTAGGATCATGTATTTGTAAATATTTTAAAATGTATTATTCCAATATTTGCAACAGAAATTACAACACTCCCTTTGTTGTTATTTTGTGACTGTCTTTCCCTTCATTCTTCCAATATTATAATTTAAGACATTATTATTATTACTACTTTTTTTTATTATTGCCGTTTCAAAATCGCCTGTTACGAAAATGAACGCAAATATATGCCTCGTTCATAGTCACCAATTTTTATGGCCTTTCAGACCCTCGAGTAAGATTTGGGAGAGTCCAGGCCCCCCAAAATTGGACAATGACCATTAAATGAAACATTGCATTGTATTTTTACTTTCTCGCACTTACTAACGTAAGAAGAGAAAGTATATTAACCATGCGCTGGAAAATGGCGATTTTTCAACACAAAAACTTTTATTGCCTGGCCATGGCATGGTGTTGCCAGATGGCTAAAACATGGCCAAATCTCAAATGGCATCGAATTCAATTACCAAGTGCTACATAGGGGTTTTTGAGGTCGCTAATGTCAAATCTAATATCAAAATTTCTTAAAACAACATGGTTGATCCAATATGGTGACCGAAAATTTAGAAAATGTCTCCAACTAGCCTTATGGTGCTGCGAATTATTTACGCTAAAAAGAATTTATTCCCAAAACCTCAAATGCACTGAAACTTTGCATTATTCGTAAAATAAAGAAATGCTCTATTGGCTTATATCAGATATAAGTTGTTATGCACAACACTTATTGTTACAAAATCCCATGAACCGAATGCTTCGTTCATCGTTACACACCGCTGTAGTAAATAATTCGCAAAACATGAAACTGCAACAATTTGCACAGAGTGATTACTTTATTTATAACATAATTAAATGCTCTATTAGTTGAAATCATTTAGATATCGTTATGCTCACTCGCAATTGTTAAAAAGTTCATGGAGAAATTTTTTTAAACTTCATTAATGCAAGGTACCGCAAAGTACTCATGCTAAAAAGAAATCATTTACAAAACCTCTATCTGCAGAAATATGTACTGAAATTTTGTGTTATTTGTAAAATAATTGCTACATCGGTTGATATAAGATATTTGTTGTAATCCACACTACTTATTAATACAAAATCTCATGAACTGAATGCTTCGTTTCATTTCAGTAATGCAGGTTACCACCATGAGATATACACGCTCATATGAAATTTTTTGTAAATCATGAATCTGCAGCGCTCCCGGCCAAACTTTTCTTTAATTAAATGAATATTATATAAGCTAATTCTCTATAAATTTGGTGGTGTGATTTTGCATTATATATGTAACTTTTATGCTAGTTATATTTTATACCCTTATTACTTTGAATATAAGTTATTGTAATTATATAAATTATTGTAATGATAAATTAAATTGTATTATAAATTAGTGTTAAATTAACATAATTTTTGTTTTACTTACCACCAACTGGGACATTAATGATTAAAAATATAGTAAGAATTATTTTAGAGTACATTTTTATAAATATTGGGAACCACAGTCTCGTATCTCCTCTGACGCCACAAGAGAGTCCGCGTATTCCAACTTCAAACTTTCACAGTGCCCAGTAGGTATAGGGATTAGGTTTCATATTTTGACAACAGATGTACAAAACCTTCCTCTTTCAAGTGAAATGGTCAAAAGGTCCCAAAACAAACTTTTATTTTTGAAGTTTTGGTCACGTTTTTGCCATCTGGTCACACAATGCATGATAACGAAAAAGTAGATAAATCCAGTTGCTAAACATAGGATAAAAATTCTCTAACACATGATGTTGCCAGAATGCATGTTTTGTGCATCCTTCATACCGACAAATCGAGACAAGATAGAGATTTTTGACTCAAAATCTATTGTACAAAATGATCTCTTTAAAAAAGTCATGTACAGTTTTTTTAAAAAAAAAGAGAGTAGTTATTGTGTAATTTGTGCTTGAAATTAATGAAATATTTAAACAATCCGCAAAGCTTAATGGAAATTTCGCAACAATGCCGCATCGATATTTGTGAAGCTAATTGTTGTCGAATGTCGAGATGGTGGAGGCGATAAGATACAGCTGTTTTATTTATTCGATCTGGTGTTTTCAAGTAGACCTTCAGAAATGATTCGAAACCTATTTGATGATCCATGTTTTTTGACGTGGTTTTCTCTCGTGCTCTAAGAGAACTAGTGTTCCAAATTGCAAGATTTGTACAGTGTAACTCCTAGGCAAAGTGCCAGTACTTCCGTTTGTGATGAATTTCGCAGCAGTTTTTTGTAAACTACTCCTCTGAATGCCCGGCGAGGTATGTTATATACTATTTAATATCATCTGATCCCTTAAAAGTTTTACTATGTATTGAATAAAAGAAAAAGGTACATTAACCATATAACTTCTTCAATAACTTAAAGAAAACTATGCCCGTGAATAGTTTTCCATAAGAGCCTAATTTAAACTTCTTTTTAAAAAGTTAGGTTCGTAGGGGCCAAATTCTTTCTTATCGTCTTGACGAAGAGAGATGTTACTTTCATTTAAACTATTTTTAGGGGCTACTTCCGTGATTGATCTAACAAACATACTATTTTATATTTTTAATTTTCCTATGCTTTGTTTGAGGTGGTGTCAATATATAAAAAGGCGGAAATAAATTAATTAACACTAGAACGACCGACGCTGTCATTTTGATGGCTACAGCATATTCAAATAATGTTATATTTATTAAAATGAACTCTTTATGAAATGAATGTAATCTTTATGAAAATATCATTATGATTACTCGACTTTAAATGCATATATGATGTAAAATGAATGCGAAAATTTCGAAATTACGACAGGCAACTCACAAGTGAGCAACCAGAATGTAATTATTTTGATGTCAATTGCATATATTCTAATAACTGTATTGATATTATTAGCTAAGCGAATGTACATAGTTTTGACAATGCTGCGCTGGCGACAGTGCATTTTTCACTTCTTGGTTGAATTGGACATTTTGAAATAATAGCTGAAGTGTTAGTATCGCTGAAAATGCAAAATTGCAATATTACCTAGCTGTTTCTAATAACACCAGAAAGTACGGGCTGTTGTAGCACTGCTAGTTTGTTGCATAGCAATGGCACTTTGATATAATTGTACATATTTCATCTGTTTGCAGTTATTGGAAGCAGCCAAACAGAATCAAAAACAAAATCAGTTTTTTGTGAATGATGTCCTTATGCGTTTCAAAAACTTTGGAGGTGTGCGCATAGAAGATGATGTGGTAGTCACTGAAACAGGAGCAGAAATTCTTACAAAAGTACCTCGCAAGTATGTTGTTTCTCATTCAGTTTAATTCTGATTTAATGTGTAACAAACCATGTTTAAATACTTTATTGCCACCAATGTGCCGCCATGTCAGGCAGTCATGTGAGTTTAGTATTTCACCAATTGTTACCATTGAATAAGGCATTGAATGAGTAATGTTTTTTATTCATGGTTGTGTATTCCACCTACTTTATAAAATGCTAAAAAAGTTATTGATAATGTTAAGTTCTTGTTAATTGCTGATTGAAACTGATTATATTGGAATACAGTATTGGCGGAGGGAATTTACCTCAGGGAAGACCATTCTTGGTTTTAATTTAATTGAATAACATTTTATCACTAATTCTAGCAATAAATTACTCTGTATGCTGCATCTACACAAAATAAATACAAGTTATACATACACTATTCATTAATATTCTTGATCACGACAATGAAATACCCCAAACCAAGATGAATCCACTGGACTCAGTTAGTTTTAAATGTTGGAATTAGCAACATTGAACGTTCGTTGTTTTATTATTTCTAATTTTCTGTATCTGGACTTATGTACCAGAACTTTCTTCATCTTAACTCACAACTCATTTCTGGAAACACCACCTCTTGTTTTGACAATTCGGCAATGTGTGTAATACTTTTGGCACCCCTTTCACTTTTAGCGACCCCTGGCCAGGGACTCTTAGATTTCGGGCTGAGAGATTGTGGTTAATTTTAGTTGGAAGAAAAAGAAAACACTCATTCTGTCCTTGTTACTCTTCAACACTCGACAGCCACTATACTGAAAAGAGTAAACGCCTATCTCTTGGCAAATGGTGGTCACTTTGAGCAATTATTCGAAGGTCAGTGTTTTGTCATTGTAAGGAAATGTATTTTATTAATTATTTTCAATAATTATTAATTGACTACTTAATATGTTATTAATATTATTAATATTTTATGAAGATTTTCTTTCTTGTTTAATACGCAGATTCCATAATAATATAATATTATTGTTATAAATAATGAGCTTGGCGATCCCTAATAATATTATGATATTATTATTATAATTAATGAAGAGCTTGGCGGTAATGTTTCACACGATATCTTTCTAATTTCTCTCTGAGTTGGCTTTTTAAAAATGATAATTATTGTTATGTTGCTGTTAATAAATTGATAAATCAGTCATAACTCCCCCCCATCATTATTACAGTTTTCTGTCTTCAGTATGGACAGAATTGCCTAAAGAGATGTTTTGTTTGCTCGCTCATGCTCCTACCAACCACACCCCACACACCCTGTGCAGTGCGAAAAGATTCTGGCGTTTGAGCCATGTACCTGCCTTCCTAAACACTTGAATGGGAAAAGCACAGAAACAGGAAAGTTGCTGTTGCTTACGACTTGATGCTCACCTGCTCCTCTGTTGTCTATACATACATACCACAGTTGTCTTGAAAGGAGACAAAGACATGCAGTTGCCAAATTGCCAAAACAAGAACAAGTGCTTCCAGACAAGTGAAGATAAAGAACTGGTACATAGTATAGAGAAAGTTATGGTGCTATGAATATTTGGAGGTGACATTACCACTCTCTTCCATGTTCCACAAGTGAAGCCAGCCCGCCATATTGGTGTGCCCAAAACATTGGTCAAACATGTTAATAAATGGGTAGTACCCATTTTCAATGGAATTTAATAATCTTTGAAATATTGAAGAGTATAATAACTAAAACGGAAAAACTTGATTATATGTTGTGGGGTCACTGTAAAACATTTTCAGTGCGTAAAAATCAAAATAACCTCAAACATAAATGTCACAGTACTAAATGTGCTTTTTCTGCCTTTAGGATTTCTCACATGATCTCTCACAGAAAATATGCAAATAAATAATAACTTAACACTGCTAACATTCTGAAGGAGCATGTGATGCCAAAATTATTATGAAACATTCTTAGAATTAGTGTTGTCACAATATTCAAAATCTGGCTACCAAATTGAAATATGATTTTCAAGAAAGCACATTGCCATACTAAACTGTTACTTTTTTATTTCACCATTTCCTTACATAAATGTTACTCTCATCTGAAGTCAAAATAGCAGGGTCTTAAAGTTTGGAGTTTGGAGATGGGCCAGTAATGCAATTGATGTCAATATTGTGTCAAATTTGCGGGTTTCTTTGTAGATGTCAAAAATAATAATGTTATCTCCTTGAAGTCATCTTCAGGCAATAATTATTCCTGCCCAATTTACTTCTCTTAGGCATGGTACAAAAGCTGCTAAAATTGTTGGAACTGTGAGTTTCCACAAACATTCATATCACCAAAAAGTCCCATCAAAATCCTTTTTTTGAAAATGAACCGAGCAGAACTTGCTGAATGTTCTAGGCTGGCAGTTGTCTTTTAGCACAACTGTAGTCCACAGTGCTCTCCTCTTTGGTATGAAGACAAAAATAACGAAAATTAACCAATATTTCAAATTTTACCATGTCCTCCAAATCATACAAAGTATGTACTTCATGAAAACAGTAATTCAGGCCTTCTCCGAACAATTTGTAATAACTTGCAGTTGTAGCAATTTGTAGCACAACAGCAGTAAGCAACACAAGTAAACATGATGAAGTGTTATGAAAGTTTGTTAATCTGATGGAGGCTTTTAAATATTAAAAAGTATGACAAATAACACACCTCAACACCAGAATGCCTATAAGTAACACAGTAAGATGGTGGATCATTACTTCAGGAGCTTTAAGTTGGTGTCATCATATCCCTGTATTCCTAGCTCCATGGTGGGAACAGTACCCTAACAAACTGATCCCAGACCATGCATGATCTTTTCTTCATCTTCGTTGGCATATCCTCAACCCTTACTTACACTTACATGCACTACCCCGCCACAAACGTCAGGAACTTAGAGCTTGCTCTGACTGGGGTGGTCACATTGGTGAGAGATTGGGGGAAAATTCACAAGGTTGGTGCAGTATTTCGTTATTCAGCAGGGGAAGATCACCGCCACGTCCCGTGGTAAACATGTACTACACATACGGGACAAACGACCTTAACAGTTGATGCCTGTGGAATCACTAATCAAATCGATAAAATGCATGATTTTTAGGTATACATGCTAAATTTTTGTTTCCCCCTTTTGTCTTCTTTTTTTTCTTTCCCGATTTTCTATGTGAAGCCGGCCTTTTTCAAGGTGGCAGACTTTAAATTCCAATTTAGCATCCCCAAAAACATACAGAACCATTAAAAAAAGCTTTTGGATTTTTTTCCTGGATTGGATCGTTTTGAACACCTGATGACTATGTACTAGAAGGGTCGAGTCTAGACTACAGTGTTAGTGTTGTAGGTGACACATTGTAATTTGTTTACTTGTTGTTAAGTATAAAGTGATCGCCCAAATTAACATCATTCTGCCCTCCAATGACAAAGACTGTGTCCTGATTGCACAGTTTTTTTGAGCGGGTGTCCAATTCTGCCATTTTGTACATAAACCTCTTGTTATATTTAAAAACATGAAATTGAATAGTTGGAGGGTATCTCCCTCGTAAGAAGAGAGGAACGAAGAAGGCAATTGTTGTATGTTAGAATTAGTATCAGCTTTTTAGGTTCATCGCCTGTTTGTGTTGGTTCATGCTTGAATTGGTCAATGGAAGAGGAGTATTGTGGGAATCATGAATGCAAGGAAAATGTGTATCATAATTGCAACCGCTAAATTTGTGCTGATATGTGACAATATGGTGTCTGTGTTTTGTGTACATAAATATAAGTTTCACATATTAATTGTAATACATGAATCCTCTTGATTGCAGGATTGAAGAAATTGAAGCAGTCATAAAAGCTGGAAATGCAAAGATGGATGATGTATGTGCCTGTGATGCTGATTGACACATATGTTACAATAGATGGGCCATGAAGAAAATAAACGAAGAATGACCATGAAGAAAATAAACATTTTTAATCTTTATTACTTTTTGTTATGAGTGTATTCAATTTTGTATGGTGCTAAATACACTATTTAATATATGAAATAGTTTATAAGTGCATTCATTTTGTTTTTATATTGACAATTTCCCGTATTTGGTGAACATTCTTAAATCTAAACTTACAGAATTGTTGTCCACTGATATGTGTGACCTCAGTATTGCAAAGCATAACTAATTGTGAAAACTTTGCAACGCGCAGCAACGGTCGTACGCGGCTGCCAGCCGCCACTAACCCAAATTAGTTACGCATCATGTAGTTTAAAAAATCCTAATGGGCGCTTCCCACGTCGACAATGCCGCGAGCTGGTAGCAAAGATTTGGTTTAAATTGCGGTCTTCCCACGTGCGGCGGATTCGCGCTGCTGTAGCGTTCGGCGGCGGACCCTCGCCACCAGCAGCGCAGGAGGGTGTACGCGTCACCGCTTGCAAAGCATTGGTTTAAATGGAGGTCTTATATGTGCGGCAGATTCGCGCTGCTGTGGCGTTCGGCGGCGGACCCTCGCCAACAGCAGCGCAGGAGGGCGTACGCGTCATCGCTTGCAAAACATTGGATTAAATAGAGGTCTTATATGTGCGGTGGATTCGCGCTGGTGTGGCGTTCGGCGGCGGACCCTCGCCACCAGCAGCGCAGGAGTGCGTACGCGTCACCGCTTGCAAAGCATTGGTTTAAATGGAGGTCTTATATGTGAGGCGGATTCGCGCTGCTGTGGCGTTCGGCGGCGGACACTCGCCACCAGCAGCGCAGGAGTGCGTAAGCGTCACCGCTTGCAAAGCATTGGTTTAAATGGAGGTCTTATATGTGAGGCGGATTCGCGCTGCTGTGGCGTTCGGCGGCGGACCCTCGCCACCAGCAGCGCAGGAGGACGCACGGGTCATCGCTTGTAAAGCATTGGTTTAAATGGAGGTCTTATATGTGCGGCGGATTCGCGCTGCTGTGGCGTTCGGCGGCGGACCCTCGCCACCAGCAGCGCAGGAGGGCGTACGCGTCACCGCTTGCAAAGCATTGGTTTAAATGGAGGTCTTATATGTGCGGCGGATTCGCGCTGCTGTGGCGTTCGGCGGCGGACCCTCGCCACCAGCAGCGCATGAGGGCGTACGCGTCATCGCTTGCAAAGCATTGGTTTAAATGGAGGTCTTATATGTGCGGCGGATTCGCGCTGCTGTGGCGTTCGGCGGCGGACCCTCGCCACCAGCAGCGCAGGAGGACGCACGGGTCATCGCTTGTAAAGCATTGGTTTAAATGGAGGTCTTAATTGTGCGGCGTACTCGCGCTGCTGTGGCGTTCGGCGGTGGACCCTCGCCTCCAGCAGCGCAGGAGGGCGTACGGGTCACCACTTGCAAAGCATTGATTTAAATGGAGGTCTTATATGTGCGGCGGATTCGCGCTGCTGCGGCGTTCAGCGGCGGACCCTCGCCACCAGCAGCGCAGGAGGGCGTACGCGTCATCGCTTGCAAAGCATTGGTTTAAATGGAGGTCTTATATGTGCGGCGGATTCGCGCTGCTGTGGCGTTCGGCGGCGGACCCTCGCCACCAGCAGCGCAGGAGGGCGTACGCGTCACCGCTTGCAAAGCATTGGTTTAAATGGAGGTCTTATATGTGCGGCGGATTCGCGCTGCTGTGGCGTTCGGCGGCGGACCCTCGCCACCAGCAGCGCATGAGGGCGTACGCGTCATCGCTTGCAAAGCATTGGTTTAAATGGAGGTCTTATATGTGCGGCGGATTCGCGCTGCTGCGGCGTTCGGCGGCGGACCCTCGCCACCAGCAGCGCATGAGGGCGTACGCGTCACCGCTTGCAAAGCATTGGTTTAAATGGAGGGTTTATATGTGCGGTGGATTCGCGCTGCTGTGGCGTTCGGCGGCGGACCCTCGCCACTAGCAGCGCAGGAGGGCGTACGCGTCACCGCTTGCAAAGCATTGGTTTAAATGGAGGTCTTATATGTGCGGCGGATTCGCGCTGCTGTGGCGTTCGGCGGCGGACCCTCGCCACCAGCAGCGCATGAGGGCGTACGCGTCATCGCTTGCAAAGCATTGGTTTAAATGGAGGTCTTATATGTGCGGCGGATTCGCGCTGCTGTGGCGTTCGGTGGCGGACCCTCGCCACCAGCAGCGCAGGAGGGCGTACGCGTCACCGCTTGCAAAGCATTGGTTTAAATGGAGGTCTTATATGTGCGGCGGATTCGCGCTGCTGTGGCGTTCGGCGGCGGACCCTCGCCAACAGCAGCGCAGGACGCACGGGTCATCGCTTGTAAAGCATTGGTTTAAATGGAGGTCTTAATTGTGCGGCGTACTCGCGCTGCTGTGGCGTTCGGCGGTGGACCCTCGCCTCCAGCAGCGCAGGAGGGCGTACGGGTCACCACTTGCAAAGCATTGATTTAAATGGAGGTCTTATATGTGCGGCGGATTCGCGCTGCTGCGGCGTTCAGCGGCGGACCCTCGCCACCAGCAGCGCAGGAGGGCGTACGCGTCACCGCTTGCAAAGCATTGGTTTAAATGGAGGTCTTATATGTGCGGCGGATTCGCGCTGCTGTGGCGTTCGGCGGCGGACCCTCGCCACCAGCAGCGCAGGAGGACGCACGGGTCATCGCTTGTAAAGCATTGGTTTAAATGGAGGTCTTATATGTGCGGCGGATTCGCGCTGCTGTGGCGTTCGGCGGCGGACCCTCGCCACCAGCAGCGCAGGAGGGCGTACGCGTCATCGCTTGCAAAGCATTGGTTTAAATGGAGGTCTTATATGTGCGGCGGATTCGCGCTGCTGTGGCGTTCGGCGGCGGACCCTCGCCAACAGCAGCGCAGGACGCACGGGTCATCGCTTGTAAAGCATTGGTTTAAATGGAGGTCTTATATGTGCGGCGGATTCGCGCTGCTGCGGCGTTCGGCGGCGGACCCTCGCCACCAGCAGCGCATGAGGGCGTACGCGTCACCGCTTGCAAAGCATTGGTTTAAATGGAGGGTTTATATGTGCGGTGGATTCGCGCTGCTGTGGCGTTCGGCGGCGGACTGACCCTCGCCACCAGCGGCGCAGGAGGGCGTACGCGTCACCGCTTGCAAAGCATTGGTTTAAATGGAGGTCTTATATGTGCGGCGGATTCGCGCTGCTGTGGCGTTCGGCGGCGGACCCTCGCCACCAGCAGCGCAGGAGGGCGTACGCGTCACCGCTTGCAAAGCATTGGTTTAAATGGAGGGCTTATATGTGCGGCGGATTCGCGCTGCTGTGGCGTTCGGCGGCGGACCCTCGCCAACAGCAGCGCAGGACGCACGGGTCATCGCTTGTAAAGCATTGGTTTAAATGGAGGTCTTATATGTGCGGCGGATTCGCGCTGCTGTGGCGTTCGGCGGCGGACCCTCGCCACCAGCAGCGCATGAGGGCGTACGCGTCATCGCTTGCAAAGCATTGGTTTAAATGGAGGTCTTATATGTGCGGCGGATTCGCGCTGCTGTGGCGTTCGGCGGCGGACCCTCGCCACCAGCAGCGCATGAGGGCGTACGCGTCATCGCTTGCAAAGCATTGGTTTAAATGGAGGTCTTATATGTGCGGCGGATTCGCGCTGCTGTGGCGTTCGGCGGCGGACCCTCGCCACCAGCAGCGCAGGAGGGCGTACGCGTCATCGCTTGCAAAGCATTGGTTTAAATGGAGGTCTTATATGTGCGGCGGATTCGCGCTGCTGTGGCGTTCGGCGGCGGACCCTCGCCACCAGCAGCGCATGAGGGCGTACGCGTCATCGCTTGCAAAGCATTGGTTTAAATGGAGGTCTTATATGTGCGGCGGATTCGCGCTGCTGTGGCGTTCGGCGGCGGACCCTCGCCACCAGCAGCGCATGAGGGCGTACGCGTCATCGCTTGCAAAGCATTGGTTTAAATGGAGGTCTTTATATGTGCGGCGGATTCGCGCTGCTGTGGCGTTCGGCGGCGGACCCTCGCCACCAGCAGCGCAGGAGGGCGTACGCGTCACCGCTTGCAAAGCATTGGTTTAAATGGAGGTCTTATATGTGCGGCGGATTCGCGCTGCTGTGGCGTTCGGCGGCGGACCCTCGCCAACAGCAGCGCAGGACGCACGGGTCATCGCTTGTAAAGCATTGGTTTAAATGGACGGTCTTATATGTGCGGCGGATTCGCGCTGCTGCGGCGTTCGGCGGCGGACCCTCGCCACCAGCAGCGCATGAGGGCGTACGCGTCACCGCTTGCAAAGCATTGGTTTAAATGGAGGGTTTATATGTGCGGTGGATTCGCGCTGCTGTGGCGTTCGGCGGCGGACCCTCGCCACCAGCAGCGCAGGAGGGCGTACGCGTCACCGCTTGCAAAGCATTGGTTTAAATGGAGGTCTTATATGTGCGGCGGATTCGCGCTGCTGTGGCGTTCGGCGGCGGACCCTCGCCACCAGCAGCGCATGAGGGCGTACGCGTCATCGCTTGCAAAGCATTGGTTTAAATGGAGGTCTTATATGTGCGGCGGATTCGCGCTGCTGCGGCGTTCGGCGGCGGACCCTCGCCACCAGCAGCGCATGAGGGCGTACGCGTCACCGCTTGCAAAGCATTGGTTTAAATGGAGGGTTTATATGTGCGGTGGATTCGCGCTGCTGTGGCGTTCGGCGGCGGACCCTCGCCACTAGCAGCGCAGGAGGGCGTACGCGTCACCGCTTGCAAAGCATTGGTTTAAATGGAGGTCTTATATGTGCGGCGGATTCGCGCTGCTGTGGCGTTCGGCGGCGGACCCTCGCCACCAGCAGCGCATGAGGGCGTACGCGTCATCGCTTGCAAAGCATTGGTTTAAATGGAGGTCTTATATGTGCGGCGGATTCGCGCTGCTGTGGCGTTCGGTGGCGGACCCTCGCCACCAGCAGCGCAGGAGGGCGTACGCGTCACCGCTTGCAAAGCATTGGTTTAAATGGAGGTCTTATATGTGCGGCGGATTCGCGCTGCTGTGGCGTTCGGCGGCGGACCCTCGCCAACAGCAGCGCAGGACGCACGGGTCATCGCTTGTAAAGCATTGGTTTAAATGGAGGTCTTATATGTGCGGCGGATTCGCGCTGCTGCGGCGTTCGGCGGCGGACCCTCGCCACCAGCAGCGCATGAGGGCGTACGCGTCACCGCTTGCAAAGCATTGGTTTAAATGGAGGGTTTATATGTGCGGTGGATTCGCGCTGCTGTGGCGTTCGGCGGCGGACCCTCGCCACCAGCAGCGCAGGAGGACGCACGGGTCATCGCTTATAAATCATTGGTTTAAATGGAGGTCTTATATGTGCGGCGGATTCGCGCTGCTGTGGCGTTCGGCGGCGGACCCTCGCCACCAGCAGCGCAGGAGGACGCACGGGTCATCGGTTGTAAAACTTTGGTTTAAATGAGGGTCTTATATGTGCGGCGGATTCGCGCTGCTGTGGCGTTCGGCGGCGGACACTCGCCACCAGCAGCGCAGGAGGACGCACGGGTCATCGCTTGTAAAGCATTGGTTTAAATGGAGGTCTTATATGTGCGGCGGATTCGCGCTGCTGTGGCGTTCGGCGGCGGACCCTCGCCACCAGCAGCGCAGGAGGACGCACGGGTAATCGGTTGTAAAACTTTGGTTTAAATGAGGGTCTTATATGTGCGGCGGATTCGCGCTGCTGTGGCATTCGGCGGCGGACCCTCGCCACCAGCAGCGCAGGAGTGCGTACGCGTCATCGCTTGCAAAGCATTGGATTAAATAGAGGTCTTATATGTGCGGCGGATTCGCGCTGCTGTGGTGTTCGGCGGCGGACCCTCGCCACCAGCAGCGCAGGAGGGCGTACGCGTCACTGCTTGCAAAGCATTGGTTCAAGTTGTAACCAAACGGGTTTCTTTGCTTCTGGGATTGCATGTTCAATGAATCATGTAGAAACAATTTTACAACACATTGAACCAAGGTAATGATGAGTATGCGAATGAGGGATTGTACAAAATTATTACAAAGTTATTGCAGAGTACTATCCTAATTGATGCTATTTTAAACAGAAATAAAAAGAAACAATTAATTTGCCGCTGCAATAACATGCCGTATTGGTGGCATCTATCCTCTCAGCTTCCTTCGTTAAAGACTTTCCGCACTTCGACGGGGAAAAGGAGCTGACGGGGCCCCGGTTACGGGTCATTCACAAAATTCTGACTGTCGTTGGCGTGATGACTTCCTGGGCGTCTGGGCGCCTGCTAGGTATTGGCGCGAAGGACGGCGATGGAAGGCGGCACGCCTCAGAAGCTTCCTCGTTCGCCCAGACCGGACACGGATAGGGATGTCAATAAAACATTGATGTTTTCCACTGGAAACATCGATATTTTGCTTTCGAGATTTTCTTCACATCGATGTTTTGTGGCAAAAACGTCGAATTTTTAAAATTTTTGTATATTTTTTTTAATAAAGGGATTTAAGCACATTGTAGAGTAGCAGCAATCCACTGCAATATCGTTGTTTTGCGTCATCCTCTTTATCAGGCTGCGCATTTCGCCTGTGCAATCTGCGGAAGTTTGGGATCTGCTCGTGTGATGTATGTATGTTATCGCCAGGCGTGTCATTGCCTGAATCGAGAGTAGTGTTAGAAACATAGCCCTCAGGCGTTTTGACAAGTCGTGAACCAGACTCACTCCATCCTGCTCTATCCTGGGAAGTATTCCTGGATGGATTGCCTTCTTTTCTTGCTATGCCTCCTCCTGGGAAGGATTGTTTTCCAAACTGGCACGTCTTCCGCCATATATTTATAAATAAAATATGTTTTATACGTGCGAGTAAACTTATATTTGTTGAACATTTATCACTAAATTATTTGAGTGCTCTTTCTCATTTAGTAGTTTTTACGGCGCTATTAGAGAGATGAAGTGCTTGAGTTTATTTGGCAATACTGACTTTCTCATATTTGCGTTAGGTCATTCTTTTCTTTGTGGTGCGAGAGCAGTACACACGATTCAGACAGAAGAGCGTTTCTTGTGAAATTGAACTGCTAATTCCAGTTGTCGGATAGGTAAGTCAAGAATTTATATTTGGTAGTTTCTTATTATGATTGGTTGGAAGACATTTTGCGACCTTAAAATAAAAGGTTCTAACTTCACTTTTATGGAAAAAATAGTTGTCGACTTCTTTGGATACGACAAAAATATTTCTATTGGCTGCATGAATCTGATGTGTCAATTTCGCTTTATCTTCGACAATTTCATTTTTTTCTTCGTCATACAAATTACAGATTTTAAAATATACACCATCAGAGAGTTTATTATTTATCCAATGTTTTATTATCTTGTTTAAAGAATTAATTTGATATTTTTATGGTATATGTAGAATATTGATTAGAATATTGACACGTCAAATCTAAGACAAAATATAGTGTAAACTACAATAATGCAAAAAATACTACTAAAATGTTTATAAAATGTATCACATACGATCCAATGGGTTTTACTTCAATGGTGAATGAATGGAAGTGACTAAATGGTAAAATAGCGAAACACGATGTTCTTTATTGTTAATTTTATTCTTTACATTCGATAATAATTCGTATTAACATACTACTAACTTTCTGGTAACCAAACAATAAAATGTACCCCTTTTACGTACTGTAATTAAAAACGGATAGGAAAATAGCTGTTTATTAGTCTATCATTAAATCAATGTTTTCGTCGATGTGGTATCCCCCCAATCAGAAGACGAAACGGAGTTACGCTCCGCCGCGCCGCTAGTGGAGGGGCACAGCCCCTCCCCTCCCCCTTCACCGGGCGGTGGGGTATAAAGGCATGGTCGGGAGCAGGGCGCTCCCATCCCAGGGTCCCCCAAGGCTCCGTACTCTCCCCGCTATTGTTCTCGCTATATGTCAATGACATACCACATACACCACGAATACGGTTATTCCTCTATGCCGATGACATAGCAATCCTAGCAAGAGGAATAAACCGAGACCACAAACTAAAAACACTACAAAAACAGATGAACCTGACGCTGAAGTGGGCAGAAGAAAACCACTTGACCTTCTCAGCGGAAAAATCTCAGGCAATCTGCTACACTCGCCGTATACACAAGAACGCAAAACGGTTTGCACCACCTAAGCAAATCACCATAGGGACCCAAGCACTTAAATGGGCACCTAAGGCAACATACCTAGGCGTCACTTTCGATCGGAGACTACGCTGGCATTTACACGTCAGGCGTATCCGATCAAAGCTCCAACTAAGGGTGCGCCTACTAAAACCTCTCTTAAAGGATCCTACACTTCCCTTGGACCTTCGGCTGGCACTCTATAAAACGTGCTGCCGGCCTGTGGCCACTTACGCCGCGGCGACGTGGGGGACCACAGGAAAGAAGTACAAGGACACACTTGAGCGAATTCAGAACAGAGTTCTACGGCTCATAGCACGCCCTCCGTTTCGGAAAAGACTGAAAGTACTGAGGAAGGAACTCGATATCGAATCCTTCACTCAATGCTTGAGACTGCTATCATTCAATGAAGCTTATCAAGCCTTTCAATCAAACGAAGCACCGGCTACACTCAAACAATTCCACAAACATGTCCTCACCATAGGAAAAAGACGACAAGCTCTACCCTCGGATATACTGAGGGCTTAGAGCGAGCAAACTCAGAATTTGACAAAGTCACTGAAGTGACTTAGCAAAATCGCCAAAACTGGCATTTGACTTAGGTCCGTCGCGTACCTACATCACTAACTCACACTTAGCAGTAAAACGCAAACGCGTGTGCACTGCAAAACCCGATACACATGTATCGAAGCCAAAACACTGACCTTCGGCTACGCCGAAAAAAAAAAAAAAAAAAAAAAAAAGGCGCTCCCATTCAGTTACCGCTTCGCTTAGCTACCACCGCCGCACTCGCTACACGCCCTATCGCGGCGTAATCTGCTGCGCGCTATAAGAGGACTTCAGTCTGCTGCCGCCGGAGCTTGCTACCGTCACCAGCCGTGACGTATCCGCCGGGCGATCAGCACCGACCTCGGGGGGCTACCGCCGCCCTCGCTACACGCCCTACCGCGGCGTACTCTGCTGCGCGCTATAAGAGCAACTTCAGTCTGCGGCCGCCGACGCTTGCTACCGTCACCAGCCGTGACGTATCCGCCGGACGATCAGCATCGACCTCGGGGGCTACTGCCGCCCTCGCTACACGCCTGGTCGAGGCGCCATCTGTGGCGCGCTACAAAGTGACTACAGACTGCCGCCGTCGCTTGCTACCGTCACCAGCCGTGACGTATCAGTCAGGCGATCAACGCCGACCTCGGTGGCCACTGCCGCCCCTCGCTACACTCCCGACCGCGGCGTAACCCGCCGCGCACTACTAGGAGGCTCGAGGCGACTGCGGCCAGCTATCGCGTTACGACGCTTATCGCCACTGCGGGCGAAAGGCTCGGCCAGGCAAGAAGGCCGTTAAGAATTATTGTACAGTATTTGTTACGTTGTTCTGTGTATTGGTTATTAGTGAAAGTAAATGGTTATTAAACATTGACTGTTTAACTTACCTTGCATCCTGCAAATACAACAGTCGACATCGAACATCCTTTAGCTAAGTATCGAAACATCGATTTATCGATGTTTTGGTAAAGTTTGCCATCTCTATACTGCGGTTTTCACAGTTACGTTTGAAAGATATCCGCTGTTTCGGCGTCATCGAATCGGAAGGCTGAACGCCACCATTATGACGTCAATGTAGTGAAGTGCGAGGTCCCGATTGGACAAAACACAAAACAGCTGATATCCTTCAAACGCAACGCTGTGAAAACCGCAGTATAGACACGGGACAGTGCACGACCATGGTGGAAATTATTTCCACCATGTGCACGACCATAGGATTCACTGTGGCGTCGGCGATGTCACGCTAACGTGGCAATGAGCTGAATTCGATTTTCAAATCGGGCGAGAACGCAGTCAAAGTGCCGGTCGGAGCACATATTACAGTGAACTCAAGGAATGGAGTTCTAAGCTCATGTCTAGGGCCGAAATTAAGCAATACAAGTGCGCCTTTGAAATGTAAGTGGGCGCACGTGCGATTCGAGATGCAAGTCACTGCATCTTCGAGACCCAAAGTCTATTCAAAAAGTTCATGTTCGGAACGCAAAGACTTAAGTGAGAATTTCGAAGCTACGTGCGAGACACAAGTCAGAACTATGAACTCGAAGTAGACGTCTTAGTAAAATTTCAAAATGGGAGTGATAAGTTCGAACTGGAAGTGATTTTGGAGCCTCACACGCAACAAAATGTAGGCTTTGATCCCTCCTCTGATCCGAGTGCCTGAACCTGATTGCTTAAAATCAGCTATCGGGGGCGGTGGAGTGGCGACACTCGAACCAAATTTTCCCGGGAGCGGTGGCTCAGTGCACCAACTGATGTCACTGCAGTGCCTCTGACCGCGATGTCCTAGGTTCGAGTCCCGACGGCAGTAGGATTTTCGACTCTAGCTTTTCAGCTAGGTCGAATTCAGTCGCTGTCTGGAATAGAATTCTAGCGGCTGGCTGCTCTGATCGGTAGTTTTCCGTGGTTTCTCCGATCAACACCAGACGAAAGTCGGAGCAGTACCCTAACAAACTGGCCACGGTCCGCGCGCGACCTTTCCTTCCTCTTCCTTGTCCTATCCTCTCCCCTTACACATATTTCCAATAAAATGCACTACACTTCTACACATGCCGGGAGACCAGCTAGCAGATGTGACCTCAGATACTGTATTTATTCTCATAACTATTTTTATTGTGTAATTTTAATGCAAATCCGCGGCCGGCCATCCTATGCCGTCAATGGCAATTCAGAGGCATATTCAGTTATTAAAGCGCCCATAGCAAGCATAGAATTTGCGCCCCTGTCAGGATACTTCAAATTATGGTTGTTATTTGTTTTAGCGGGCATACTCTAAATAGTCCCTTTGTGAGGGGCGCCCATGGCACGTGCCATGATTGACATATTGCAGATACGCCTGTAATTAGTTAAAAATTCGCGCTCAAACAGATTTTTATGCCTTTTTGCCCGCCTTAGGTTGGGGTTTGAAATTTTGTTACGTAGGTGGCCCTTATGATAACACCATTGAAGACCACCACAATGCCTTATTGCGACGTTCGACCGACCAAGGGGCCGGGGGTTGTAAGACATTGACATACGCAGAAGGTTTTCCCTGAGCAAGGCATTGACATATGCGCAGGGGAAACCCCGAACAAGACAAATACGTCGAGGATCTACCTGTACTCCGATTTATACATTGTGGCGCCTCAAGGCCACGATCTGGACGAAGAGGGGAACATTGTCATCCATTCGGGAGCTTCGTTACGATTTAAATTTTTGATATTGGACCTACCCATTGGATGACAATGTCTCCCTCTCCTTCCATCTCGTGACCTTGAGGATTCACTATAAATAAATCCAAGTATAACCAGACATGACAGATGCACACGTCGCAGGCTGGATTTTACCGACCATCGAGGTATTCACTTCGCACGTGAAATTCGACCAAGACGAGACGAGGACCATTAAGGCTGGCGCTTATAAACGGCGGACAAGACAAGGGGGATATGGGTGCCGATGAATACGCGATAAGGCAGAAACTCTCGGTCACTCAAGGCAAGCAGACCAGTGGCGAATTCTCCAATACACCACGAATACCGCCGGTATACCTAGTGATTCGATGTGTTAGAGTAATATTTCATACGTTTGTTAATCCTCTAAAACGTAATTGAGATTTTAAAAGCTTTAAAATAGATGCGAAAAAATAACACCGTTTCGCAACCGAGAGCCAGTCAGTATTCCGCATCCGTAAGCGCTAAGAAATGCGTTAGAGTGAGAAGTTTCTAACAGTTCTTGCTGTCCAGAGTATTCACTAGAATAGGCGAAGGCACCGCATTCCAGCTACGATAATTTAGGGCTCCTCATGTTTCAAGGGTGGGAAGAGGGGAGGTTGCGCGTCTACACGGTCGGTAGGCATCGCAAGATATTGCGGTGAACAATCCCTCTCTGGTCGTTCGAAAGTTACGCCTCTCTCAAGTTTTTGTGAAAGTAGAGTGTGTTAAAGATCCAGAAGTTAGTGCAATTGTCTTAGAGAACAATTATCAAGGACGGAAATTCATAGTGTTGCGATTTCAGAAAAGCTCAAAATAAAAGAGAACGATAGAGGTAGCTTCCATAAATTGCGTTATACTTGAAATAATGTTCAGGTTTCGCCACTGAAGCAGACGTTCTCCGGCTCTCGAAGGAGAGAAACATTCAGGATCTCGGAGGAGTAAGACGCAAGTTCCCGAACGAGAAAAGGCACGACAGAGTACCTAGACCCGAGACGCGAGACCGATGGTGACGCGGTGTGCCGAGTGCGGCCGAACAGTGATGTGCTCAACGAACCAGAGGAAAGCGAGCGGCGTGAGGCATTGCTCTATACTTGAGTTTCTCTTACGTGGCAGTTGACGTAAATCAGCTGTTACGGTGTCATCTAATTGAGAGCTGAAACGTCATCATGGTGACATCACTGATGACGTATCAGCTCCCAATTGGACAAAACCGTCAACAGCTGATTTACGTCAACTGTCACGTAAGAAAAACCCAAGTATAATGTCGCATCTGATGAGGACGAATAACCTCCACAGCTGGTAGGGGCCAGTGACCTGCAGACGACGTGGCGGCGCCTCCAGATGTGGAGACATGTCAGCAACGAAATCGCGTCCATGTAAAATATCAGTGTCCTCGCACTTTGTGGACGACGCGCTGCGGCGGTAAATCCCCGGAGGGGGGAATCATGACCGCGGAGGCGGGCATGGTTTCTGGAGGAGTGTTGTAGACGACCACCCGGACCTTCAGTTTCACGGCGGCACTCGCGTCGTTAGCTTCAAGGCAGTGAGTAGGCAATGCTAAGCTCCGTTTTACTGGGTTTGCCCTGTAACCCACCAGTTGGGCTCCTGGTTTGTCGACCTGTGGGCGGAATTGGACGAAGGGCTTCTGAGGAATGACCCGGATCCCACATATAAAATGTCCAGACGGGGACCATGACGGGGTCCAGACGGGGTCCTGTCAGGTCGCACAGGTTCCGGCGGTACTCAGGTCGATAGCATAAAGGTGATTGGAGTGAGGAGACGGGAAGGGGACCCTGAGCTGCCCGGACCTTAGTTCGGATTGCCATGTTGGACTCTTGGCTTCTTCTTGGCAGTGGCATTGGTTCCACTCCGGCACCAACCTGAAAAGCCGGTAGCTCTGAGCAGAGCGACCTGACCCAGGCCGAAGGTTACCGAGGGGGTGAACTGTGGGGATCCAGAAACCAGCCTGTCGTTGTGCTTGTGCACCTGCGGGGGTGCGGATAAAGGTTAATGCTTAGGTGCCCACCGCGGGAAGCAATTCCCCGTGTAGAACAAGGAACTGTGTAGCGAGGTAGGCCTCGCGAGGCACATATTGCTGCGGTAAATAAATGTGCTCATATCATGCCTCATGGTTTCAGAGCCAGGTAAGTCACCGTTAATTTCCCAACGTACAAGTATCTTCATCGGCGCCTACCGCACCTGCCCCATCGAATGCTTCTTGGCCTCTAGGACGTTGCTGGATAACCATCTCTGAACCCCACAAGATATATTTTGATCGGATATTATGGTACGAAATTATCAGCTTTAGATATTTTCTCGCACCAAGCAGACTTGCTCCCAAGCCTCGGACATACTTATATACGGGCACATCGTATACTCAGACCAGACTTCAACCGTTTCTACACTCTCTTGGAAAAGCAAAACGTCCAACTCACCTTCCTCGGAACACCCTCAAAGTCCTCTAGCCCCTCGGAAACTGCTCCGGTTCATAATTGACCTTAATTTGTCCAATCTCCCTAAAAAAGTGCTTCAGGAGTATCTTGCAAAATGGGAAAGTAAGATGTGATTCCTACAGCCATAATGCTGGGCACAGTTTTCGTATTGACTCGTTGTGCTACGTATATACTGCAGAGAAATATGCATTATTGTAGGGACTAAAATTCCCTCAAGCGACATCATTGGGGGAAGTTTGGGGGTATCCTTGGATGCCATTTTTACATTTCCAAATATTTCCCATCTCAAGTCTGCTTCAGAATTTTCTCTCCCTAAGGTTGGTAATTTGAACATTTCACCAGATGAAATTATATTAATATAATAGTTAAGTGCATTCTAATTAATGTTATATTTAATTGCATTCTTTCACATACAGAATTTCAATTTGATAATGTTATCTGTCATCAAGTAACAGGTGTTCTCTCAGTTTCTTTTTTGCGAAGATTGGAATAAACATTTTACCAACTCTTAACCCTTTCTTTTACAAAAGATTAGTCAATGACCTTTTGGTCATTCTTCATGTACATGAAATTCCAAACTTTATAGAAACATTGAACTCCCATAACACATCTGTTTAGTTCACATTAGAAAGATCGACCAATGGTCTGTTAAATTATTTAGACATTTCCACTATGCTTAATAATGTTCTTATAGAAACAAATTGGTTTCAGAAAGAGTGTACGGCTGGTTGCACACTTAATTTTTTTCAACTCATCCTCTTCATCAGACAATTAGCCCGGTGTATAATTTAGTTGATGGAGCAATTAATCTTTTCCATTCCAATATCATATCACTAATTTGAATGTCATATCATATGTATGTCATATCATAACTGAAAACAACTATTCTTCTAATTTTTTTTCATAAGTACCTTACAAAATGTTTAGCTTGTGTAAAAAACTAATAAACAAACAACTTCCAGCCTGGGCATGGATTTGTCAAGCAAAATTCTTACCAGTCGATCTCACACTGTCATCTTACCATATGTTCCTAAAATAAATAATTTCCTTTGGCAAAAGTTTTCTAAATTGAAGTTTGACATAAAAATTAGGAATATTTTGCCTCTTACACAAAATGTAGTTAAGAAATATCATGGATAATGTCACTTTTACTGAAAAAAGTATGTAGCTTATAGTTGAATTGTTGTGATTGCTCTCTTTTTTATGTGCGACAGAGAATATATGTGCTCACAATCAAAGAATAAAGGTACATGTTAATAACATTAAAAAGACTGCGACAAAATTAAACTCAATTTCTCGACATCACTTTGAATTTATTTATTCTTTTAATTATGACAACAGTATCATTTTGGATAATGAATCAGGAAACATTCAAGATTAATCTCAGAGACATTACACAGGATTTCATTAATACCATTTAGAACCGAATTTATTCACAAAACGTTATAAACAATATTCTGACTAAAATACGAAAACCCGAAAAAAACATTTTTGTACTTGTGATACATTCTGTTTGCCTGTATTTTTATAAGTGTATTTCTTTTTTTGATCTGTTTCTTCCCACTTCTATCTCTGTTTATTACTTTTTTGTTACTTGATTTCATTGAGGTCTTTTTCAAAATTTGAAATAATTTAATTATAATGACTATTTTGAATGTTAATGTGCTCCATCTCAAATCATACTTCCCCTTGTCTCCTAGAAACGAGGATGTAGATACTTCAATTGAAATATTTTTCCTTACTGTTGTGTATTTTGTTTTTATCCTTATAATTTTTTTAATTGTTTGATCAATCTTAACTTGTTTTGGTAAGTTCCCTCTCACCTAACCATACATTTCTCCTATTTATACTTTTTTTATTCTGTAATTTCATCTCATTACTGTACAATTTTATTTCTAATATATTCATAATAAACTATAACATCAAAATATGTTTTCATTTTCAGGCTTAAATGAATTTATATGAATTATGTTCACACTTGATGATACATAAAACTATTATGCCAAACATTGCATTTCAGAATAGCCTATTTGCTAAATAAAAACATTAAAAATATTTTGTTCTTTGATTGTCCCCCCTCCCCAAAAAAATTGACACACAAATGTTAAGTTATTGATGTTATGTGACAATCACTAAATTATATATATATTTTTGACTGTATACATTTTAATTATCTTTATGCAATGATAGTACATATGACTACAATTGCAAATATATCATTAAATGTGACCAAGGCTCATGAAGAAAATAATTAGAAAGGAAGAATTGAATGGATCCCATGATGATGGAAATAGTGGACTGGGGGGTCGGAAATTAACATGCAGAATTTGTCTGAGCGTCTTTGTGAGCAGATGTAAATCGGAGAGTATCAAACGAGAACAAACATGAGATAGTAGATGTTGGAACGTTCTCAAGAATAAATGTATGCTTTTGAGAAATTTAGTAAAACAAAAGTATTATTGGTGACTTTAAATACTGTAAAGAAGACAAAGCATAAAAAGGAAGAAACTAAAATTTATGTAGGGAAATCAATGGAATTCAAGATATTTAAAGCTGTGGAAACAGGTATTTCAACCAAAACTTTATGAACTATTCAAACTTTTGGAAGAAGTTATGAAAAAAACTGATTATTATTTTTTTGTCAGTAAGATTATTGAAAACTCACAATGTACATTTTGAGACTTATCAACACTATTTTATTTTCAGTGGCTTTTGTTTTCCAATCATAAATTTTTAATTTATTGTATAAAAGGGAAAATAGTACAGTAAATTCTGTGCAAATCATGGTTACTACAGAGGTGATATGATTTGATTTATTTTGTCAATGAACGTAAAACCTGCATGTGACATCACGGGGAGAAGTACAAACTGGGCAAATAATAATACATGCATTGTAGGTGTTATAACATGCATTGTAGAATTCTTTCAGAATTTTTGATATTCTTGATTTATAAAAAGGAAGACAACATCTTTATATGAAAGCATAAGAAATTATTCATTTATGAGAAATTGATATTTTGAGTATTTGAAGGAGAGCATGTGAATCAATTTTGGATATAATGATTTAGTTATTTCATTTTTAAATAACTGAAATTATTGATTAATTATAAGAAGTGTGAAAACTGTTATAGTTTCGACTATAAAATATAAACATGTATTGATATATATATTTGAGACAAGTTTAGATACAATTAACTAAATCAATTGCTATTAAATCGGTCTAAAACTTAAAGTTTGAAGTTAATTGGGGATAAGAAAAATGTTTATCATAATAAGGATGAGTATAAGCTTCAGATATGATGTAAGAATAATTATTATGTAGAAGTTAGGAACAAATATTGTACAAAATATGCTGGCTTTGATATTGATATAGTAAAATAAATAAGGTTGCCTTATGTTAATGTTTCAAAAATAGGGTTTCTGTCACTAGGTTTAAGGAAAATATAAATATGTGTATATGAAAAAATAATAGAAATGAAATTTAATAAGATATAACAATTAAGTAGTATGTACAGTTTGGATATTAAATTATAGAACTTTTTTAAATTTGTAAGTTAGCAATTTTTTGCTAAAGGAAATGAAACGAAAATAATTCTTCAAAATAGCAATTTGTAATGATTTTGTTTTCATTATATAGGTCGGAAATGAAAACGGTAACTTGTACAGTGTTTCTCTTCAGAGAATCGAGAGCGTGATATGTGACGTCATGTTCCTGACGTCACATCTTCGGACGCGGTTCACATCCGTATTCACAGATGGCGCTAGCGAGGCAAGTTCGTGCTTTTATAAAAGGTGTCGCAAGGCCTCATCGATCAGTGAGCAGAGCGGCGGGCGTCAGTCGTTGCTTGCTGCTCGGTCGTGCAGCGCGCTGTCATCTCGCGTGTTGTGCTTCAGGTGTTTTTTGCCGCGTGAATTCGCCATGTCAGAAACGGATAGGCTCTTCAAGGCTGGTGTCATCTTCTCAGGAGTGCTCCGCGCCCGCTCAGCGATTGGTTGTCTGCCTCCCTAGCATGCTCGGTCGCTTGCTGGCTCCACCCTCGTCGAGCCGATGTTGTACGCCGGAAGAGATGGGCTACGCGCTGCCGAAATGTTCCTGCGCAAGTGACTCCTAACCAAGACGCTTCCTCTTTAGCGCACAATACTAGTGACCAAACAATTGGACGTGTTT
Organism: Teleogryllus occipitalis; assembly: GCA_011170035.1. NCBI lineage: Eukaryota > Metazoa > Arthropoda > Insecta > Orthoptera > Gryllidae > Teleogryllus > Teleogryllus occipitalis. Next base: position 90,709 of record BLKR01003686.1, on the reverse strand, counting down.
GTTGACTGTGCCATCCTTTCTGGCGTTGTTTACGGAAGCACAATTTTGTTAATGTGTTTTTTAAAGGTTGTCGATAGCAATGATTGATGTGTTCGTGAAATAAACGATGTGGTTGTGTGCTGTAGGATTGCAAACTATATAAAATTTTGAGTAACACACTTTTTGTCAGTCAATATGACTTAGGACCACTTCCATTCAGACAGTAAATATCGAACAAGGGCCTATTGTGCAGATTCGCCGGTTTATCTGGATGCCTCATTGTTGTCAGTCTGATCGTAGCAAGTTCATAACGAAGTGTACAATTTGCCCTGTTTTTAATTTTATAGTATCAATGTTCCTAAGTAATTAGCTACGAAAAGAAGTGTCTAGTCTAGTGTGAAGTGTAGACATTGTAGAGCAATTTGTGCCTTTATCTGTGAAGAGCGGAACGCGCGAAGGTTCGGGCGAAAGCGCGTGGGTAGTTTGCTTGATTTTTATCGAAGGAATCCGTTTGATATCAGTTTACACGAAATCCGCCGCGTGCAGCGCACATGCATGCCTTGTCGAGTGGCGGGCGTCGGCGGCGGGCAGGCAGGCGGCAGCCACCCCTTCGATCCGCCTAGCGCCGCGCACGGCCCCAAAGTGTCCAAGTGTCTGGCATTGATGTTCTGCTTCTCGAGCCCGTTCGGGCGTCGGGAGCGGGCGGCGGCGCCGCCGCCGGTGGAGGCGGGGCCCGGGCCCGGGCCGGGGCCTGGGCCGGGGGCGGCGCCCGACCCGCTTTCGCCCGCGCCCGCCGCCGCCGCCGCCGCCCAGCCGTGCATCGTGGTGGTGGAGGGCCCCGCGGGGGCGGCGGCGGGCCGGGGCGACGGCGACGGCGAGGGCGAAGCGCGCACGGCCCCGCGTGCGGAGCCCGAGACGGACACTGCATCGTACAGCAGCAGTGCGTCGGGCTGCTCCGTGACCAGCAGCAGCAGCAGCAGCAGCGGGTGCGACGCGGGCGCCGACGACGACGAGGAGGAGGAGGAGGACGAGGAGGTGGACGACGAGGGCGAGGGCGGCGTGGGGGCGGGGGCGGAGGGGCAGCCTTCGCCGGCGTCGGCGGCGCCGCCGCCGCTGGCGTCGCGACGCGGGGCGCCGGCGCCGCTGCCGCCGCTGGCCGCGTGCGCGTCGAGCAGCGCGTCGTCGCTGACGGCGTCGTCGTCGGCGTCGCCGTCGCCCGCGCCCTCGCCCTCCGCCCCCGGCCCCGGCCCGCGCTTCAAGCTGCTGCGCGAGGGCGACGTGCAGCTGTGCTACCTCAACCACACGCGCACCGTCATCAGCAAGATCCTCAGCTCCAAGTTCCTGCGGCGCTGGGAGACCCACCGCCTCTACCTCAACGACGCCTGCATCTCCTCCAAGACGGTGAGCGCGTTTCTCCTTCCAGGGAGCTCCTTCTGGGAAGCGGTGGAAAGTTAAACACCAAGAATCGGGACGTGCTCTACGAGTTGGAAATGTTTTGCCATTCCCCAACCGTTGCCTGTCCCCAAATAAACGAAACCGTTTTTTCGGGACTTAGAACCGATTCAGGGACAATCGATTGCTGAGAACCAGACCGTTCTAAGTCAAATTTTGTAACAAAATGAGATTTCTGTTTCATTGCGTTGTATCTCCACGTCTATGTGTGTGCAGCAAACAAAGTTGTAAACATTCCACTCTATTAGCAATCAACAAACTCATTTCATTTTAGCCCTTTCCATACTACCCACTTCATTCCAAAACTTTAAATGGCTCTCCTAAAAATTTAGTAAAATGGACTTAAAACGGTCTGGTTCTCAGTCATCGAGATAAAGCTATCCGGGTATCTATTAGCTGAGATGTTTTAAAACTTTGTGATTTCTCAAAGAAGGAATTCGTCTTATTAATTTAAGAGAGCAATTATTGGAAAAGTGGGCAATAATCGTAAAACAAAACAAAACAAAAAACTACAGGGGTACAACAGCACGTACTTTCTCACGTTACTAACGTATGTGCATTATATTGTAATACTGCAATTTCTGTCCATTCTATCACATCTCGGTCATTGCATTCGCCCTTACCGAACGTATCGCATAAGGTGCTAACCTTCAATAACTTCGACTGCCAGAAACGGTTGCTATTTCGTAACCGTCCACGAAAGAAACAAATATGAATTAATTAACGCCAAAACAATTGAAAACTGTTGTGTGACGGCTGGAGCTCCTCGAAATGGGGATCGCAGTTTAATCGAATGGCGTAAATATAATTTAGAGAAATGCATTTCTGTACTGGAAATGCCTAATAACGGTAGCTGCAAACTTTTAAGCGGATTCCAGGAGCGTCAGTTTTTTCGAACTTTCTACTAGGTTTAAATCTTTAAACATAACGAATAGAAAAGATTCGCCATGTTATTCGTTATATTCTAAACAGCCTTCGACCATGTATCCTCACCTCCAAACAATTTACTGGGTAAACAAAACAGTGTGTGTCTTCAAATCACATCCAAACGACGACCCATTTTTACTATGAAAAAATAATTGTTGAATTTTCGATCAAATGCTTTTTTTAATGATTTTAAATTTTCAATAAAATTTTGAAGTCATGGATTGCTTTCTAGGTCTCAATATCGGTTTTTTTTCTTAAACAGGGAACAAACCAAAAGCCCGTGTTAAAATTTTCTATTGAATTCTTTGTGTAATACTAGAGAAATATTTAATTTACACTTCTAATCCTCACAAACCCAAGGATAAAAATTATCCAAAAACACAAGCATGGGCACAAAATAAGAAAAGATTCTTACTTCGTTTCCAAAGAGTAGTCAGATTCAGATCACAGAACCGGCAGCAGAAGCGTCGATGTCAACAACGATGTAACTAATCACAAAAAAATAATTGTAGTTCAAATTTTCACTCTCGTATGCGTAAAGAAGCCAAAGGACTGAATGGGAAAGATATACACGCAAATTAATAAAAACATCATGCGTTTATACTGTTATATTAGACGAAGAGAGAAAACTGGTATTCCTCGAGTTCACCCAGTGCTGCCGGCGACGAGTTCCCAGCATCGCCACAGCGACAGCTTTCGTTCAGCTGGTATCGTTCAGCGGCTAGCTCGACGGATGCAACCGTTGCGCGACACCGGAGGTCCAGAAGCAGGGTTACCAGAAAAAAAATTCCCTGCGTAGGACATTTCAACGAAAAGGAGGACATTTTGAATTTTTTATAGTCCACGATTTATAGACAATGTACTCAACAATTCCAAACCATAACAGTCCTTGAAAATCACATTAGACTTTGCGTCATTAAAAATTAAAGCTTTTGACAGGATAACTCCACCCCTCACCTACGTTATCCACCAAACAATAAACATAAATAAGTTTTATATCATAATAAGTCTAACGATCTATTATGGAGGATTTATTGGAGTAAAAATGTAGAAATTCAAGACATGAAGTCCCTTTAATTAATTTAATTACTTTAAAATTATGCCAGTATTATTTTCAATTCAACAGCACCAAAAGGAGGACATTTCATGTAAATTTTTTAAAGAAAGGAGGGAGGACAGGAGGACATGTCCTTCAAAAGGAGGGCAGATGACAACCCTGTCCAGGAGTCAAGCGCCCCCACTAAGGATGCAAAGGCAATGACGGACCCCATTTAGACTTAGTGCACCGGGGTCTTCGAGAACCATTGAGAAACACCGAGGCCCATAGAGCTACACCCATGGAGCCGTATGGTACCAAAACACACGGGGAATGGCTGCCTGAATGCACTGAGGCGCACGTCAAGGCGGGAGCCTCCTTCGCAATGTTAATCCACGACCGCTCTTTACGGCGCTCCATTTGAATAATTTAAAGAAAGACAATATGTCTGTAACACAATGCACTTTTTTGAAGCTTCCGGGTCAATGACCCCCATCTCAATCAGGTTTTTGTCCAGTTTCCCTGATCCATTGAGCAAATGCTGAGATGGCCCCTTGATTTGCTTCTGGACATAAATGTAGCTTCACAGTGCGCACGTTTTATTGAGCTCTTATTTCGCTTGTGTTAGGAGTAGAGCGGGGGATGAGTTACTGTATTGTTAGCAATGCAGAAAAATCAAACCTGCAGTTCGTTTACTGTTGCAAATAGTTGTTCTATGACCCGGGAACGAAAATGTCTAGTTTTTCAAATCTTACTAATCTCGCGCTTTTTACATATTATTATTATTATTATTATTATTATTATTATTATTATTATTGTTGTTGTTGTTGTTGTTGTTGTTGTTGTTTTAACTTTCATTCATCTTACAACTATTTATCGTTAAAATGTTGGGATGGGATTCTGGTACTCAAGAAAACGTGCGCAGAGCATCTTCTCCCCCGTGCGTCATACACAGTTTTTACTGTTTTTTTGACCAAATAAATAAAATAAGTGTGTGGCGTCAAACCAGTCCATCGCCTGGCTTGCAACGAGAGCCCAGACAGCGCTCGATGGGCGCTTTTTGATTTCGAAATGATTTCATACATCGATATTGCTGCAATATCTCGATTTGTAATATCTCGAAAATTTATATTTCAAACAAGGAGTATTTTATGATTAACTGAGGGTTGAATAACCTAAGCACGACCCGCCACCGATAATGTGCACGTTTTTTGAAAACGACTATTTTGGAAAGTTTTGATAAAATATCATCTATGTAATAACTCTTTGCAAAGGAAAATAAGCTACAAGTTTTGGCGGTTATCCCCTATCATGCCCTTCGTGAAGGAATGGACTGAAATGCCGCAAAAACGTATAGAACGATTATTTGAATAACTATATTTACTACTGAATTCTAGAAAACGTGCACAGATAGTGAAACTATATTTACAATGAATTCACAATTGTAACTGTTTTCGCAGGACATTATAACAAGTAAGAATAACAGATCAAAACAAATTCAGCAATACAAAACTGATTTCTGAACAGCTAGAAACATTGTTGCTTAACAATGAAATTCATAGACTCGCTTCTCAAACCGACGCGTCGGCGTGCCATCATTCTCGAATTGCCATCTGATAGAAACTCGGCCGTGGCCACAGTTACACGAAAACTGCTAATATTTTAAACTATACCTCCAACACTGCATACTTTTTCGTTTTATCTGGCACGGATACATAATATTCGTATTTTAATATTGCACCTTGTATCCAACTAACTCATCTGTTATCTTACTATGAAAGACTCCAACAAAGTTGCGCGGGAGATTCGAATTACAATTTTCGAAGCAATTTATCTTATGTTCACAGGTTTTAATGTTATTTGGACTTATACCATATTTGTAAGCGAACTTTGAGAAGCTTGTTAAGATAAAAGAAATGTTCCTTCGTATTTCGTCAGTCGAAATGTGCTTTGTTCATATCGACGTTTTAGAACATTTCTCCAAAATAAAAAAACTACATGAAACATTATTTAAAGATCTAATATTGAGAAATGGGTTACAATGAGAAAGAAATCTCTAGCTTCAGTATTAAAGGCGTAAGGAAGGTTTGAATGACATTTAAACTTGTTCATCATTAAATTTAAAATTACGCGAAAACTATTCATATTTTCTTAAAAATTTTACTCCACCTTATTTAAACACTTAATTTTGAAGAACATATTCATAAAATAAAAACGCTTCTATTATCAATATTATAGTTCTAACAAGATGCTAAAAAATTAAATTTTGCTATTTTCGAAAATTCATAGTTCAACAAAAATGGGACCTGCGCCCTTTTTTAAGCATACTTTGTTCTATGCGAGAAAAAAATGTTTGGAATGTTTTTTTCAGAATTTTTTAAAAATTGTCAAGGCATCTTGTAAAGTACCCCCAAAAATCAAAATATTCGTTTCAAATTCACAGGGCCTCGATTTCGCCTGATCGATCAGGCTGTGTAGATTGTGGAGAAATTCGTCTGAATAGTTTAGGCGCTGTGTTGACCACAGAAAGAAGTTTTGGCGTAAACTAATTTTTCGTATCGAGGACCTTCAAAATGTGGATTCTGACTACAAAACGTAGTAGAGGAAATAATTTAAAATAGAAGAGCAAAATTTTTCCACTTTTTTATGTTGAGGACCATAATACTAGTTTGTCTGTCGAAAAATTGCCACTTTTCGCTCAAGCATTTCAATACTTTCTTTCAACTATGTAAGTACGTTTTAGGCGAAAAAGTAAAAAATGCACTCATTGCGTTATCGATTTTTATTCGATTAAAAATGAATTATGTAATTAAAATAGCATGCAAAGTATCATTTTTATTCGTTATTCATTTAAGGGAATGAATTAAACGAGTTTTAATTACCTTACAACTTTCAATCTCTTTTTAAAAATCATAGCATGCCTATGTTTTTGCCATCACAGTTATTGGACGGAGAAGGCAGTGGAGGATAAACGAGAATTTTAAGGGTTATCACGAAGTTTATGTTCGTGTTAGGTGGTATAAGATAAAAATATGCTGTAAATGTTTTTTTTAAATCACACGCTGTCAATTCAGTTATCAGTCCAAAGTGGAGTCCTCTTTTCCCAGCATTTCTTCTGTGAAACATAGATAAGGAACCTTATTTAGGAAACGTGTTGTAAGACCATTCTGCGTTTGGTGTTTGACTCTTCTACCTCACTTATTCTACACTGAGAATGGTTTGAGAATATATCCAGCGGACACTTACGAACTGACAAAGCTGACTAAACCGCCAAATGTTCATGCAAGTCCTCCTTCTATAGTTTTCGCCCGACCACCGGACCGCTTGTGGAACGTTCATTATTTTGCCACAACGCTTTTATTTCTTTATCGTCAAAAAACGTTAAATTTGTTTGTAAAGTATGAAGTGGAATACGCGCATGTTTTCCTGTACTCCAAAATCTTTTCTCTCTCGTTTTGTATACATAGTTAAATTATGAATAAAGGTATTAACAAGTATGATTGACAACATTTCAAAACAACTCATTTTCACTTCCGAGAAATAGAAAACATTTGCATTGAAAAACGAACAACAAATTGGTTTTTATAGTATTCCTGAAAAATAACACCCTCGACCTCCTGCGACTAGGTCAAAAAACGTGCCCATAGTAAAGCCTCATTTATATCCTGCAGCAAAACAATGCGTCTTCACGTTGGCGCGGTGAATCAAGGGAAACCGAGATGGATTGTTGAGGGAGTTTCTGTTTTTCTCCGTTCCTGCGTTAGCATATTTTAGTGATTTCGTTTTAGCGAAATTCTCGTAATAATTTGAATATTTTAAGACTAAGCGAACATTCTGTGAAGAAATGAAACAAAACACATATCGACTCTTCTACACTGATTGAAGACATATTTTTATGTAGTCCTCCAGCCCCCCGGCAGGGCTTAAGGGTATGAACTCAGTTTGAAGACTGCCCCTCTCTCGAAGCCTCCATAACTCAACCACCTCTATAGGTGGAATGGAGGCTTCACAACCGACACCATACGTTCTGTATAGATCAGGCACAAACTAAAGGTCAGGTAATGCTCATTGCTCTGTAACAAATGACAAACGCCATTTTGCTGTATTCTTTTGTTGTTGATGTTTTTTTCAATAATTACACAAATGAATTTTGTGTGTATCTCTCATGTCGTTAATATTTATATTACCGGCATATACTTAGTATATGCATTATTGCATTTGTGAGTGCAAGTGCTTCAAATAATATCTTATAAAGTTTCTCGAAAAATCAAAAGTTCTTTCTGAAAGTGAGCTCGAAATTTCGCATTTATAAGTCATAAGTACACAAATTATTAATTATTAGGATGAAAGATAGGCTTCATTGACACTCTTTATTCGCGGGTAGGTTTTGACGTACCTTTTCCAAAACCGGAGCAGGTTTTTGAAATAAATTTTGCGTACTGCAGAAGTGCGCAGACACTTGACAACTTTTGGCAAGAACGCGAAAGTTCGCATAAACAATAATTTTGTAACGGATTTAGCATCTTCATTTCCAAACAAGATTCATTCTTCTCTAATAATGCTTTTAATAACACATTACTAAGTTTCTGTACCCGTGTGACGAAAAAAAGCTCAGGCAGGTGGTGAAGGGAATACATCATGTTCGCCACATGTCTCTCTTACCTCCCCCCCGCATGGGAATTTAATTTGGCATGGGGGGACACCGTTAGCTGGCTGGCAAAGTCTGACTATCGACCCTAAATGCCAAAAACATACATAACATGCTACATACGTAACACGGTGGAAGTTGAATATTCGTATAGAGATGCGGTTCCTTCCACAAGCGATCTGTTTACGTAATATGTATTAATCGAACAGCAAAACCATGTCTAACTGTGGGTGTGTCTTCTAAGTTGCTGATTGTTAAATCGGGGGAACTTAAAGTTTGTTTATAGTGTTTGCATGTGACAATACGTCTTAGCATAAGATAGTTCTTTAGTTTTATTTTTCTTTAATTTTTCTTTAACTTCAATTTCATTCTTGTTCACGTACTAGAATCTTAGTTGGCGTCTACTCATTGTAAGTTCTTATAAACAATAATTGCCGTAAAAACGAATGATGAAAGAAGACGGAAATATCTGACGCTTCATCACGTTCGGAAATTTGAGATGACGTTTGCTGAGTAATGAAGAGCAGATAAAGAGGTTAAGGTTACAAACCCCCATCTCCATTTAAAAACTGAAGTACAGTGTCGTATTTCTTGTTCCTGGTAAGTTCGTATTCCACTGCTGCTGGTTTTGCGTTTCAGTCCGTGACTCATGAGCAGGGGCAGTCGCTTGCGCCGGGTGCAACTCTGTTCCATCACCAAAGGTAGTAGTGAACTTCTGGAGACTAACATGTGTGGTTCACTATAACAGAGGTTCACTATATCCGATGTCAAAATAAATAGAATTTTCCCACAATGATAGATTTTATTAATACAAAGGTACAGCAAAATTCACTAACAGCATGAACTGAACATTTCAATATCTTTATTTGTACTTAAAATATCAATTATTTTCAATTGTTTGCTTTGTACATTTTTCATTTGTAATTTCACTAGATCCTTCTTCAGATAGTTTGTTCTCTCCATCCTTGATTTTGCATTGACCTCTGTCTCTAAGTATGGTAATGCAGTCTTGGCACCTCTCAATGACTCTTGCACTGTTGGAACTCCGTCCAACTCACCGAAGACCCTTCTACTCGCTTAATAACATACGAGATCCAATTAATTTCCAGGACTTTTTTACTACGCTCACTGTAGCCGAGGTTCAGGTTCACTATAACCGAATGTTCTTATCCTTATTTGTAATGGAAGTGAAACGGGATCAGTGACTATAGCCGAGGGCTCACTATCCGAGTTCACTATAACCGGAGTCGATTGTAGTATGTTCAAATGAACGTGAATTTGTAGCGGTTGTAATCAGTGATATTTATGATCCATAATGAACTTTTCCTCTTTTTAATATAGAATTTTTAATTATTCTCACGGATAGTTACCACGCGTTTTGGATCACAGGAAGTGCGTTGTGGCGGTATTCATGAATAAGCTTCGGATTTGTAGGCTCTAGAATCTCCCATTATGTGGAGACTAGTATGCTCTAGAATGCAATTTCTGTTATATTATAGTATGCTCTATAATCTCCCTACATGTGTAGTACATTTCTATGATGATTAAAAACGCGCAATGAATATGTAGTTAATAATCTTTCTGTATTACCATGTGCCTCAGGGGCCAGTATTGAGGAATATTTGTGGTACCGTAATGTCATCCAGTGATTACTGGTGAGTAGTTGGACGTGAATTCAAATCCTGGTAATGTTTTCACTTCCTCGAACACTCTGTAAAGAGAGTTATGGAATGCTAACAGAAAGTGTCGAAATGTTTACAGAAAAACACGTTTTGTAGGTCGCTGATTCAGAAAGTGGATTTTTTGTTGCTTGTAAACGTTCGCGTCTCTCTTCGTTTGCGTTTATCTGACTGTCTTCGTTTGCGTCTGTCTTCCTTCCTTCGTTCGCGTCCATGTGTATGCCTGTCTTCGTTCGCATGTTTCAGGCTGCCCCGAAAAGCCGAAGGCGCGAATTCACAATTATCATTTTTACTAATTTAAAAGGAAAAATATATTTTACTTTCTTATTAATTTTGATTTTTATATGCTTTTGCGGGGATACCATTTCAGATAATTGGTACAAATTAATTTGTTCGCAACAATATAAGTAAACCATTAGAAAAGTTTGTGTTTTATGTATAAATCAAGGTTCAACGGCCATAATAACTCTCAAAAATACATTGAAATGGTTTTAACGAATCTGTTCGTTTAAATGCTTAAAGAAGAATTTCTTGATTTGTAAGTTTTTGTTCTTGAATTTTAAACTACTCTTTCTTATCCCGTGAAATGAACAGTAACTTGAACAAGGGTCATTACGTTTTCAGTAGTAACGAAAATCATTCGGCTTCTCTCGTGAATGCGTTATTAATAGCTGATAAAGTTTTCAATGAATAGTATAATTACATTGTAAAATACAAATTTCTTTATAAGAAACATGAAGTCGTCTCGTCAGTACCCGTAAAGCAACCTCTTCACAGTCAAAATCTTGGCTGCGCTTCTGGTTAAACATTAAGTATTGTGTTAGAAAGTAAAGAAATAAAGAAATCAAACTTCTTTAAAAGCAAAAGATTTAACGCGAACCAGACATAACCTTTTGAGTTTACTCTTTAAATTAGGTCTCCTGTCTCATTAACAAAAATATCCCATATAACGGCGCAACCTCATTGCTTCATTTGCATCGATCGAATTTGCGTTTGGCTGTTAAAAACACGATTTTTCCCCCATCGCACACTTCAATAGTACATATGCTTTCTCAGTTGCAGCCTGAAAGATTGAATCATTTAATTTATCTGTTGCCATCGCCATCTCCCTTGGCTTCTTTTGTGCCGCGCGCGTGCAATCAGCGGGCGCTTCCCGCTCGCCCTTTGTCCACGGCGCTGACGCAGCCGGGTCTTTGCCCGCGAGCGGCTCGGGCGCCGGCCGACTCCGGCCCACCCCGTACCCACCCCGCCTACCCGCCCATCCCGCCCACACCGTCCATTCCGACCACCCCGCTCACCCCGCCCACCCCGCCCCCCCGTACCCACCCCGCCCACACCGTCCACTCCGCCCACCCCGCCCACCATATCCATCCCGCTCACCCCGCCCACCCCACTCACCACTCACCCCGCCCACCCCGTTCACCCTGCCCACCCTGCCCACCCCGCCCACCCCACTCACCCCACTCACCCCGCCCACCCCGCCCACGCCCACCCGCCTACCCCGCTCACCCGCTCACGCCCACCCCGCTCACCCCTCTCACCCCGCCCACCCCACCCACCCCGCCCACCACGCTCACCCTGCCCACCACGCTCACCCCGCCCACCCCGCCACCCCGCCACCCCGCCCACCCCGCCTGCCACGCCCGCCCCGCCCACCCCGCCCGCCCCATCCCCCCCGCCCACCCCGCCCGCCCCGCCCGCCGCGCCCGCCCCGCCCACCCTGCCAACCTCGCTCACCCCGCGCGCACGGGGAACGCAATCAGAGGCTCACAATGAGTTGCTGTTATGGCTCCTCAGGCCGAGGCTTCAGCGCGCACGGTGCCCAGGGATCTGGACTCTCCCACGTGGCAGGCGGCATCTACATCTTCTTGTGCAAATAATGCATCCGGAGGTATTCCAGTCGCTCACTCATGAGTTTAGGTGAGGTTCAGGGCATCTGTTGATGTCACTGCTGTGCCTCCGATCGGGAAGTCTTAGGTTTCGAATCCTGTCGGTAGCGGATTTTCCACACGAGCTACAAAGCTAGATCGAATTCAGGTGTTGTCTGAAGGAGAATTCTAGCGGTTGGTGGTTTTCAATGGTTTCTCCGATCAACACCTGGCGAATGCCGGAGCAGTACCTTAACAAACGGGCCATGGATCGCGCGCAGTCTTTCCTATCCTATCTTCCCCCCTTATTTACACACACTTATACTTACATGCACTGCACTGACGCACATGTCGGGAGACCAGGCTTAGAGCTTGTCGCAGATGGGGCGGTGCCCCGCTAGTAGAATGTCTGACGTGCGCCTACCTCGCACTTGTACTTTACCAGGGGGAATTCACCCCGGGATGGCCAGCTAGGCGCTGGCCTCTATCCGCACCCCCGGCAGGCGTACAAGTACGCCTTTGGGCTAGTATCTAGGTCCCGCCAGAACGCAGTTGATCCTCGCGGTAACCTCCCCATACAATGCCTGGGCCGGGCCGCCCTGCCAGTTCAGAGCTCCTAGCTATCCAGGCTAGTACCGGAGTCAAAACAATGGTCTACTCACATGCGCTGGGAACGAGTCCCTCCTCTTAGCCTCGCTGGTGGGAAGATACCTGGTTGGCGAAACAACCTTCAAGTCGATGTGTAGATCGGCGCTGGATCGTATCCAGCGGGGGAAGATCAGTGCCATCTGTCGAGATAAAAAAATATGCACCACACATACGGGACTGATGACCTTAGCAGTTGACGCGCCTGGAAACTCTAATCAATCAATCAATCAATCAATGAAGTAGTTACACGCACACACCCGATTATAGCTCGCCGCGAGGCATGTTCGAGCCGCCAAGGTAAATTATCGCCCTCGTAACAAAATTATGCGCATACCGGATAACTTTTCGTTAAGGAAAGGTAAAAGGTGAGGATACGCAAAATAATGAGAATTGAACTTATTGAAACCTATCTGAACCTGTGCGAAATATTCGCACATTTGTATTCATATTTTGTATTGACCTGCAATATATTCCTTCCCTTGGGATTAGTCTCATTAAGCCAACATACAGCTCTGCGAGTGTTCTCAACCCGCGAAAATATTTTTCCTGATCTTCCATTCCAACTTGAGCGTGTAAGTTTCGGGCATCAATGAAGTAACCACTCCACCTCAATTGCCGCTGCCAATTCAGATCTTCAATGTTTGAGTTATTAATTACTTTCAATTCTGCTAATTATACTTGAGAATTAGTATGCTGAGTGGTAGATCAACCTTGCATCGATCATGCATCCCTAGATAGACAGCCGAAAAATTTCTTATGTGCCATTTTAAGATATAAGTCGTGTTCGTTCGCGGCCCCGAAAATCTGGTTTTTGGTTCAATACTTTCAGAGTTTTGGGCGATGGTAAGGTGGTGTGCTGCTGCTTCTGCAGCTAACGTATGATGAGTGTTGCATGCCGCCTAATGATTTCTTCATAGCTTAATTTCAAAATTCTACGTACATTTTTACTTTCTCGCATACTTTATTCGCAGAATAGAGAAAGTATTATAAAGCTGCGGCAAAAAATACCTTGACGGAAAATTCTTTAGTGTTGGGCTCTGATACCGAAAAGCGTATAAATCTTGTTCGTATATATAGTAAATACTTCTTCTAACTCGCTGTTTAGTCAGATTCCACTTTTGATGGATCCGTGATAGCGGAAAATTTGTTTACGGCAAAATGTTGGTTCGTCCTTCAGTGAGCAACGTTAGCTATTAAATCACAAGGATCTTCACGAAAAATGATATTCCCCTATCAATCTGGTGGTTGTCACGGACTAATAATTTTGATTTTTGAAGGTACTTTACATGAAGCCTCAACACTAAAAAAGTTCACAAAAATGACTCCATTTTTTTCAGATTGAGCAAAAAACGTTTAAAGAAATGGCGTTGGTCGCACTGTCGTTGAACTTCGCAAATCGCAAAAATTCAAACTTTTTTCGGCAGCCATAATGCATCAGAGTTTTGTTGGTATATTTAGTATATTGCCAGACCCGGAAGTAGTTACCAAGGGTCCAGCGAACATTGTGCCTTTTTGTAGCAGCGCCAACCAAGGCCAACGTATGGTTTAGATCCGCGTGTTTCAATTTCATTATCCGTGTGAATAGGACCCGAAGGCTCTGCGCCCATACAACGAGACACAATGGAGTGTTGTGTTTTGTCCGTGAGAGACACTCGTATGGGTTAGCCGAAATCTGTGATAACTTGTTTAAAAATTAAGAAGCCAATGCTATTACAACATTTGCGACATGTAGATTGAATTGTGTTTCCGGGAGTGTGAACTGCTAAGATCGTTTGTGTCGTAAACGCAGTGCGCGTTTTATCGCGCGAGGTGGCGGTGATCTTTCCCCGCTGGATAGCGAATTCCAGTGCCGACTTACGATGCCTTGCGGGGATTTTCCTCAACCAGGTATCACCCATCAACGTGGCCCCGCCCCAGCCGGGACATTCGCTAAGGTCAGGACTGGTCTCCCGACGTGTGATAGTGTAGTGCATTTAAGGGTGTGTGTAAGTAAGGGGTAAGGAAAGGACAAGGAAGACGAAGGAATGACCGCGATCGGTCCGTGGCCCATTTGTTAAGAGTACTGCTCGCGAGGTGTTAATCAGAGAAACACGGGACAGTACCGATCAGAGGAGCCGGTCGCTAGTATTCTCGCCAAGACAGCGGCTGAAATCGATCTAGGAATTGCTAGTGTCGAAAATACTGCCATCGTCGGGACTCGAACCCTATGACCTCGCGGTCAGAGGCACTGCAGTGAAATTAATTGATGCCCTGAGCCTCCTAAGGCAATGCAGCATATATTGCTAGCGCAAGGTATCTTGATACACAAGCTCTCTAATCCTTGCCCACCGCTGAAGAGCTTGGCTCGTAGAGATACTTAGGTTTGACTCGGTACGGCATGTACCAGTTGACAACGCTGACAATATCTACCTCGTACCTTAAAAAATAACCCTATTCCTCGTACCACGCTATGGTAAATTCTTCCTAATAGTTGGTACGCCCTTTTAAGCCGCAATGTAGGTAAATCCCTCCTCTCCCCGCTCCCCCACGCTGTGGAATATCAAAAAAGCCTGCGCGTGTAGTAGACGCATCAATATTTTACCACATTGTTCACCAAGCTGATAAGGACTATAATTCATTTGACGCCTTTTATGAGTTATTGAACTTTCGTTCCCCCGGTGTCAGTCCGTTGGGTCCAGGAATAAACCTCGGCCTCTGCAATTACAGCGTGGCTGACCCTTGAGATGTGTAAGTTTTCGCGGGGGAATTCTCGAATCGTTGTAATGGGCGCAGGCCAGCCGGAATGTCCTTGCTCGGGGGAAGGGGGCGGGGCTGATGGCGGCGAGTGAAGCGGTGGCCGAGGGCTGCAAACGAATGCGCTGCCTCGTCCGCCCCCGAGAATCTGCAGGCGGTTGGAAGCGCCCGAGGAATGGCGATTGCTCGCAGTTCGGTGGAAAATTAGTTCGCAGGAATAACATTCCGCGGCGCTGCGGGCGCGGCGTGACGTCGCGAAGGCGCATTCCCATTCCGGGAGGGGGGATGAAAATGCGCGACGCCACGGGCTTGGCTTTCCATCCCCTTTCTCTTCCTCCGGAGGGGGCGCGGTTTTAATGCTCTGCGTACAATGCCGAGCCCTGACTTGAATAAGGATGGCAGGATTTCCGACACTAGCTACATAGCTAGGTCGAATTCAGGGGCTGTCTGGAGGAAAATTCCGACGCCAGGATGCTCTAACTGGTGGTTTTCAGTCGTTTCTCCGTTCAACACCAGGCGAATGCCGGAGCACTACCCTGACAAACGGACCACGGACAGCGCGCGATCTTTCCTTTCTCTTTCTTATCCTATGCTCATCCCTTACTTACAGACTTACACTTACGTTCTCTTCACTGCCACACAAGCCGGGAGCTTAGAGTTTGACTCGGCTGGGGTGTTGCCTTGCTGGTGGCATACCTGATTGAAGAAAAACCGAAAACCTGACGGATGTCTCCATCCGGCGGGAGAAGATCGCCCCCCCCCTAAAAACATGCACTGCACTTACGGGACTTGCAGTTGACGCGCCCGAAATCTCTGATCAATCAGTCGTATGAGGATTGTTTCTTCCAACATGCTCAAGGCAGGACGATGACAATTTGTGGTGCATTATTCAAGGAAGTTGCTCAGTTGCAGAAGGAATTTGGGCAGGGTCGGGTCGGATCGGGTCATGACGCGTCGCGGCCTCTACCTTTTTGTTCTGTCTCCTTCAGCGCATCTCTTGGCGTTCGGCCTCCCGCGGCCGTAACAATGGGCCGCCTTTTTGCTCCTTGCGCCGGGACGTAATTCGCCCTGGCCTTGATAAGTGCCAGTCACACTGCTTTGGCGAAGTGCAGGTGGCAGATCCTGTTCAGACGTCATGGCGGGCGCCATTTGTTCCGTGCACAGAGCTTCGAAGAAGCGACTAAAGGAAATCTCCTTTTGATTTCGGAGGCGATTTGTTCGTGCAGCCGCTGTGTTTTGAGGCTTGTGACGCATGTCCCCGAAGCGGCAAGACGGACGTAATTAACTTTGCGTTTGTGCAGAATGCAAAAGGAAGAGAATGCTCTGATGCGCCAGATGGTCTTCTGATACTTTCTGCATTGTAAACGATCTTGGGACCATTCAGAGAAGTTGTTGTTGTTTTGTTGTTGGTAGTGGGAGTGGTGAGGGGGGTTGTACAATTGGTGTCAGCATCTTCTCCCCTCGCTTCGTTTGTCTGTTGCACATTCCTTTCGGATCACGCCACGTGCCCTAAGAAAGTAACTATGTTCTCTTGGGGGGAGGGGGCTGTCAACACTTTGGAGGTGTCTCTAGGGTGTATTTGCCTGTATGGCAAATCCTGCAAGCGTAACAGGGCAAAATTTGGCATACAATTTTTTGATATCAGTCCTTTCATTTAAACTTTCTTGCTTTCATTTACAATGGTAATGTATATAATAACTTACGACGAATTTTCGTGGATATGCTGTTAAGAATAGTATAATTCTCTGAACCTACTATTTATTTAAAAACGGATCTTTAAATTACTATAAATATTAACTATACAATTTTGGCTTTTTAATTTTTTTTGTTAGTGTTTGTGAATAAATTGAAAATTTTCACAGACTCTCCATTGTGAAGTATAAGAAAAAATTACTTCTATCAATGTTTCTGTTACAATAAAAAATAAATAACAACAAGCACTACATAACACAAATAAAAATGAATGAAGCATTTGTTAATCCATATTGCGTACAGCTTTTCTTCCTGGAACACTAACAAATAAATTATCACTGCTGCAGACTGTCGAGCAAGCTATACATAGTTGTCCGTGTGCAAAGCACCGCCTGTCAGTATTAATTCACACTACTTTCAAAGTTTGCTCTTGTGATTTATTGTTGTTGCAAATTAAGTTTTTGATGGGAATAGTTGTCTCAAACTGAAAGTATGGGAATTGTCTTAATACTGCAGGTACTCGTATAATGGGAATTATTGGTAATAATACAGATTGTTATTTTCACATCCAGTTAATATTTCAGATTTAACAATATTATTTTTTTAGTTCCTTCTCATCCAGTCGTGTATCATTACACAACCTTGGTAAATCAACATTTCTTAGTAAAATAACATGAACTCCTACGCTTAAATGTAGCTTATGGGATAGTACCCCAGGTGCTTCAAGGGAATTCAAAAATTCAACTGGAAAGTGCAACAGGAACGCCTATAAAGAACAGTGTGTATTGAAAAATATGTTTCAATTTCACTAGCCAGAATATGTATAGTATTTAAATTTTGAGAATCCACATCCTCATTTGTTGGAGACAAAATTACTCGTTGTCATAGCCAATTAGAATATTGAAAATCTATTTCAACTGTAGAAAAAACAATAATCAGATCGTTTACAGTTTCCACAATTGTACAGGAAACATGTGCATATGAAATTTTGCATTCTGAATAAAAATTCCCCCACAACTTTCCAAGATCAAAGTGAAAAGCTCCTGGAACAAATACATCTAAATTAACTTCATAGTATGTCATCATTCCGTTCATAGGACGAAGCATTGACCAAGCAAGCTATGAGGCGACACGATGCGAAATTTCGTGAAGACGCCGCCGATTTCTTCTCTAAGAAAACGGCAGTATCCTATAACTCTTTGTTAAAATGAGAATCAAAGCTAGTCATTGAAAGTGGCCTCGGAGAAGACATGTCGCCTGACGTCAAGAGTTTGTCATTCGTCATCGCGAAAACAACTCAGTGCGATGCTGAAACTGAGCTACATGGGAAGAATAGTCTCTTTGCGTACGGTACATTCGCGGCAAAGGCTAGCTCGTGAAGTGGTGGATATTGTGAAAACGTATGGAAATAAACTACAACCAGGGGACATTTAAGTGTGTATTGATTGTACCTAAAGATTACAACAAACCTCTATCGCTTCCACGTACTAGCAACGTTCTTATTGTATTCCAGGAAATCGAATCGGTATAGAGGGTTCCATTGCACCAAGCAGCCTCTCGGAATCATTCTGTTTGCCCCCTACAGTTTCTAGAATGCTATTTCGAAGCAGTAACACGATTCGAGATGATTGCAGAACACTACCTTTGCACTGCAAATGTTTGTCCTTCACAGGAAGCACCTTGTATTCCTCGCACAACTTTTCTTGACTGATGGCCTGTCTTCTCCCTCCCTGGTTCAATAAATAGTTGAAGGTAAAAGCTCACAGGGAGCACTGATGACAACATCCCAGATACATTTTTGGAGCGAAACAGAAGACATTTGACGTTGCAGACGAGAATTCCTGTTCGTATTTTTTCCAGAAAAATCTGTATGTGGTCCTTCCCACCTCGAACTCCTCAGAAAGTTATAAGGGCGAACGCAGAATAGTTCAGAAAGTTGCAAAGTCATAGGAGTTAGAAAAAGGAAACAATTCTAATGTATCTTTCCGGTAAAAGATGGACCGTCTTCTTGCACTTGTGCAAGCATTTCGACAAAATGGAGAATAAAGATTTATTGTGGCAGTAATTCTGTAAATTCTCCAGAAACGCCAGGTTAAAAAATGGATGGAGACCAACTCTGTCTCACTGGGTTTGCAGCGATGACTGGTTTTCCAGTAGTTATTTCTTCAAAAACTAGTGGCTGATTTTGTAACTTATACTCCCAGACTACTCGCATTTCGGCAAGCCTTCGCTTAAGAAAAGTTGCGGAGATATTTCCAGCATTGACGTTCTACTCTCCGCAGTTCCTTCCTCACTCGTCATAAATGAAACGAAAATAACTGTCAAGTACATCTGCCTACATACTCTTCATTTGCATTGGTGAAAAATGGCGGCTCAAAGTCATCTCTTCAGAAAGGTTCCACACCCCGTGTCCGTAAATTCTGTGTTTTATCGTGATTTACGAGGTATATGATACAATTTACTGTGAACATTATGGCTGTTACGACAATTTCCATTTTACTTCGACGGAAGTGGGTGTATAATACAAGGCTTAGATGATTATTCCTTGTTAAATGTCCAGGCTTTCTATTTTATTTAACAGATTCACTGTAGAACTGGCCGTGGGAAACTTCTTGAGCGCCAATTCCCTAGGCTGACCAGTGCGTGCGCTTCTGATCCTTTGAAACTTCTGTGGAAACGTGCAGATGGCAGGTGAATTTTGAAAGTAGAAATTTGACCGTAGATGGCGGTGCAAGGGCTCCAAATCTTGTGGTTTCCGAAGCAACGCGCTCTTCTGTCTGCCGACGGGGGTGGGGGAAGGGGGATGGCGGGCAGGGCCGCGCCAAGATAATTTGAGTCGTGCAAATTATTGTTTCGCGTCCCATGTTCTAATGTTTTGAATTTTGTTACATAGATTTTATGTAGCTTATACAGACTTTTGACTGTAATGTCGAGCGGCGACTTCACAGTTGCCACATGAATAATAAAAGTAACCGATATTATATTATCTGAAATTGATGAATCTCCAAAAATTGTATTACTTGTACTTGATTAGTGTATTAATTTTTCGACCCATAATTTAACATTAAAAGCGGGTTTTTATAAAGAGGAATAGTAGAGTAAACGTTTCTATCAGCCCTTCTCAAAAGCTGCCCTTGTGCGGTGCACCGCTTGCACTGTCGGCGCCGGGGGGCGGGGGAGGGGGCGTTGCCCTGGCACTGGGGAAGGGACCGCTGCATTCACCATTGGGGAGCTCCATCGCGGAGGACTAAAGATTCGAGAATTTACATTGGATATTTCCTACAAACAGGGTTGGGCAGTATTTAAATACTTGTATTTGAAATACTTGTTTTATGTACATTTTGTATTTGAACAACTGTATTTTTGAGTTTTGGACATACATTTTAAAAATGTATTTAAATAAATCTGTAAAATGCATGTCCAAAAAAACTCAAAAATACAGTTATTCAAATATACACACTGTTAGAATGCGAAGAAGTAGCTATTTCGTACAGGGGAAACAAGCACGAGAAACGATGTTTCGCTTACGGCATGTTAAAAAATATTTTAATATTAATCTTTTAAATTGCGAAGGTAACAATGTATTGTCATATTCATGCATGATTTGGTCTTGTTTGGGATTCCTTAAGGTATGCATGAGCAAATGGCATTGGGGAGGACATCATAAGACAAGACGATGGGTATATAGTACAAGCTGGGACTCTCGGTACAGCTGGAGGAACCAAGTGAGACTGACGAGAAGATGGGCAGACGAGCTAAGCAAGGCTCTGGACGAGATTGGTCCGATAGGAGACAACATAGAGATAACTGGGATACGAACAGCAAAATAAAGATGACGATCCCCAGTACAACTAATGTTTCTTATAACTACTATTTTGCTTTGCTCTTATATTTGTTGTATTATAGTTTGTTTTATTGTACATTTTCTTATATATATTATTATGTTTCGCTTATATATTGTCTCGATGATTTTGATGATGATGCTGTAGTGATTTTACAAATATCAATCAACTGTAAACCTGCTAACGCAGGAGGCCTCAGCCCTTTACGGGATGTTGTAGGCTAATAATAATAATAATAATAATAATAATAATAATAATAATATAATAATAATAATATAATAATAATAATATAATAATAATAATAATAATAATAATAATAATAATAATAATAATAATAATAATAATAATAATAATAATAAAGGTATGTTAATCTGGACCTGAGTGTTAAACGATTTCAAGCAGAACCCAGTGTGTTATTTAATGAGCGCAGGCAGGCGTCGCGTCGCGAGCTGGTTAACGCGTGTGCGAATTCTCAAGCCCTGTTGTCTCTCAAGCTCTGTCACTGCCAAGCCTCTCTTATTTAAAATTAAAATGAGGAAACTTCTATGTATTCACTTTTATTTTGCAACTGTTTCATAAACGACAAAGGATCGCAAAATGTGTTTAAAAATGTTTGTTCAACACAGACTTTCAAACTTCATATCGCACTTTTTTTATTGAAAAGCTACACTAGAAGATACTCGCTGTAATCTTTTAGAAACTACGGAATATGTAGGCCAATCAGATTTGCATTGAAATGAACATCGGTATTTTCCATGCTAATAGAAGGATTTATAAATAATTATTCAACCAGAGATTTTCAAGCTCAATATTAATTTAGTCGGTGATTGGATGTGGAACGAAAGGATGCAAATTTTTGTATTTCGAGTTACTATAACTGAAATGGAAATTGCGATTGTCATGTTAATTTTTTGCACTTAAAACTCAATTCTCGGAGGAGTGAGTAAATCATGAATACACCACGGCAAATATTGTTTTCGATGTCGAAATTTTCTGTAACTAAATATGCTCGCAAAACTGAACTTTACAGTTGTATGACTGATTAAATAACAGTCCTTCAATATATTTTGGCTGCAAAATGCAGATTCGAATTGATGTTAGAGGAATGACAGCT
The DNA here is from genome assembly GCA_011170035.1 of Teleogryllus occipitalis. NCBI lineage: Eukaryota > Metazoa > Arthropoda > Insecta > Orthoptera > Gryllidae > Teleogryllus > Teleogryllus occipitalis. Next base: position 69,091 of record BLKR01003686.1, on the reverse strand, counting down.
GGACAGAGTGTTGTGTGGATGGCAGAGTATAGAGAAAGGAGCCTCAAATTGGTAATATATAATAATAATAATAATAATAATAATAATAATAATAATAATAATAATAATAATAATAATAATAATAATAATACGAGTTTTTTCTGCAGAATCCGCAAATTCCCTACCCTCAGACTGTCGCTCTTGCTCCAAGCAGTGGACCGGTAGGGGTCTAACCGTGAGAGACAATCGGTTAGTATAGAGGAGTTACTCTAAGAAGGGACCACTTTGACATGTCCGGAATCAAATGAACATCATGCAGGGCGATAACATTGCAAAAGATAGTGATGAAGAGACTCTCCATGAATGGTGTGTCTTTGATACCGAAAAATCACACAATGTTTATATTCCCGACACAATGTTTATATGCCCTTTACAAATGAGCTAACTGTCAACGAACGCACTGGCAAAACGAGTGCATGTGCATAATCTGCAGTTATGTTGCCAGCAGTGGCTGTGGCTGTCTGGCCAAGCAGTGGCTGTCAGAGGAGTCCCTTCTTCTAGTAATCTCTCTATACCTGTAGGCCGAGTGGAATGTCTGTCGTGCGCCTACCTCGCACTTTACCAGAGGGAATTCACCCCGGGATGGGCTCCTGGGTATTAGCCCCTATCCGCACGCCCCGCAGACGTACTTCGCCCTTGGGCTGGTATCTGGGTCCCGCAGAACGCAGTTGACCATCACGGTAACCTTCCCATACAATGCCTGGGTCGAGCAGCCCTGCCAGCTCAGAGCTCCTAGGTATCCTGGCTAGTACCGGAGTCAAAACAATGCGCCACTCACTTGCGCCGGGAAGTAGCCCCTCCTCTTTTGCCCAGAGTATCGGGCCGCTCCCCCACCAAACCGAGAGCCCAACCGGGAGCCACCCGGGCTTAGGTTCGAGCGGCTCGGAGCCCCAATACCGTCTCCTCACTGCCTACACTTTTGGGCAAACGACGTGAATATCACCAGAATCCGGGCATTCTGATGGTTGAAATCAGTTTCCCTGTTGGCCGAGTGCCGTGCGGTCTCTTTACTGCCTACACCTTTGTGCTAACGACTTGAGTATCGCCAGAACCCGGGCATTTTGACGGTTGGAGTCAGTTTCGCTGTAGGCCGAGGGCAGTGCGGTCTCTTCACTGCCTACACCTTTGTGCTAACGACTTGAGTATCGCCAGAACCCGGGCATTCTGACGGTTGGAGTCAGTTTTCCTGTAGGCCGAGTGCCGTGCGGTCTCTTCACTACCTACACCTTTGTGCTAACGACTTGAGTATCGCCAGAATCCGGTCATTCTTACTGCTGGAGTCAGTTTCCCTGTAGGCTGAGTGCTGTGCCATCTCCTCACTCCCTACACCTTTAGGTTAGCGACTTGAGTATCTCCAGAACCCGGTCATTCTGGCGGTTGGAGTCAATTTCCCTCTAGGCCGAGTGCCGTGCCGTCTCTTCGCTGCCTACACCTTTAGGCTAACGACGTGAGTATCGCCTGAACCCGGACATTCTGACGGTTGAAGTGAGTTTCCCTGTAGGCCGAGTGCCGAGTGCGCGTTCTGTTCTGGTCGAGCGCCGCGCCGCGCCTTGCGGAGCGCCAGCAGGATGCGGCGGGGCGCAGCGCCGCGGGCGCGAGATCGATGCTCATTGTGGGCGCGACGTCATCTGCGCGCTTGGGCCGCGCCGCTGAGTCGCCGCGCGCCGACATGGCGCTTATTGCCGCATCGACCGCCCCGCCCCCCGACCATCCGCGCCCCCGCCCCCGCGCCCGAAATCCGGCGCAATCTGATTTGCGGCCGCAGATTTTTAATCGATTTGCAGCCGCCCCTGCACTTCCGGCCCCGACCCCTCCCCCTCGTCACCGCGAGGGAGGGCGCCGCGCACCGCCGGCACAGCCGACCACGTCCGCCTACGGACCACGCTCCCCGCCGCGCCAGAAACACGCCCTCGACAATAGCTTTCCGTCAATCTTCCCACACCGCCCCATTGCCATCCTCATCAAATCCCCCATCCATTCCTTCGCCTACCTATCTCAGTTAAACATCTTGTGTCATCTATACCCCTAACAAAATAACGCTTCACTCAGCCTTCCGATCCCTGTACAGGAGTCGACAAACCCAGAAAGAAATCACCCTACGATGAAACAAGTACGAAGAGACCCCTCACGGGATCAGGCGAACAACAACAACAACAACAAACAAAGGAGGCTCTCGGCTCTCCGGGTGACGTCATTGATGCCGACGTTTTGACCGTCATAGCATGGTGGTCTTCAGGACTGGAGTGAACTCCAGCCATTGAACCACTCCAGCCGCTGCTGGAGTGAACTCACTCCAGCCCTGAAGACGACCACGCTATGATGGTCGGTCGGCATCACTGCTCTCGACGCGGCGTCACCCGGACAGCGGCGAGCCTCCTTTTTTATTGTTCGCCTGACCCCCCGTGAGGGGTCTCTTCGTACTGGTTTCACCGTATGTTGTTGTCGTCTTGCAGGATATGTCGATTCCTGTCCCCCGTAGAGGGACGGGGATCTGGAGTCTGGGTGATGGGAAGAAGGGTTATTTTGTTAGGGCATCACTGTCCTCGACCCGTCGACACTCGGACAGCCGAGAGCCTTCGCATACCTGACCGCGGAAGACTACGGTTACAACAACAAATAACGTTTGGCAGTGGCAGTGGCGGCGAGCACGGGAGCACGCGGCGCGGGAGAAATCCCTGCAGCTCCTTGCGCACACGCGACCACGCTTCACGCTCACTTGCGTCGAATTTTCCGCGATTATTAATTTCTTTTGCAGTTTGGACCGGCATTGATACATGTATTGTTGACATTGGGCATTACTTCACGGTTTCATCTTATGTTCTCGCTGAATTTTTTATTTCGTAGGAAATGACTGCGTAATGGCAGGCTGTTTCTAGTCGCCAGTCAATAGGTTCACATTTTCTAAGTACTATGTGTTGCCTCAATACAATTTTTATTGGGGATTTACATAATAAGTCAACGACGTATTTTTTTCAAGTAAGCCCAAAGTTACGGCTGTACACTCTTACAATAAATTACGATAACAATCTTTCCGCACAATATGTTGTAAAGCAAATATAAAATACAAATTATGCCACTTACTACCATCAGGTATGCAAGTGTGAAGTACCCCCTCACGGCTGTTTTGACGTAGTGTACCTCGTAAGATTTTAATTTGTTTTGAAGGAAGTTCTTGACAGTGAGCAATATTGAAAATTGCTAAGTGATTTCCAAAAAAAAAGGTAGCTTACAAGGATCGTAACTTCAGTTACGAAGAACGTGGGACTCTTGGAGGAAAACGATTGAACAAAGGACGAAGTGTGATATAATGAAGTGTCTAGCTAGAAATGTAGCTGAAACACGTACTAATAGTGAATATAATTATAAAAACGTTTAATTTACTTCTGGGAGAAAAGGAGACGTGGAGACCCGTCAAAAGATAGCTAATTGATCAAAGAGGGATAGAGATCTGGATAGATTCAATTCGTGACTTGGAGGCGATTAATTCCTGGAATTTTACCAATTGTGCATCCTTTTCATTTTACGATAGGTTTGTGTCGCTGGTCATTCCGAGCAACATAAAAGTTCTCGTAAACTTGTTGCGCAGATGTCCGATTTCAGGAAACCAAATAGTATCGAAAGCAATATCCCAAAAAAGTTTCTTTCTTTGACGCGTGTAAGATGATCCTCCAAGGTCTCCCTACCCTTCATTTGGTGTTTCGGAAGAAGTAATAATTGTAGTTAAGTTTGCATTAATAAGTCGCGCAAACAGATGTTCTCGCACCTGTCCAAAGAAAACCTCGAGCTCAGGTGACCACGGCAGAATCTTTGCAATTGTTTATTTAGACAGCGAGGTAAGAAAATGCTAGAGATAGTGGTTCCATGTTTTGTTTCCATAAACTCTTAAGCTGTTGTTTTCAACATTGGCCGTGCCCCAAAAAGGACATGCAAATGATTCTTAAAACAGAAGTGAGTAAATAATAATCGATCATTATGATACTATGCAGACCACGGTAAGCGTAGAAATAAATTTTTATACTAAGAAGGATGGCGGAACGTGATTCAGTGGGGCCGTACCTTTTTGGGGAATTAGGTAAATGGCTTAGAAAAAGTTGACCACGGTGTGCAGTCGCCCAGTTTCCATACGCTAAGCGCGTATACGCCCAGTTTCCATATGCTAAGAATGTGTTTTACTCTAAAGACTACATTATTTTTAATGGTTTACTTTCCTTTCATTTGGCAACTTTCAAAACAGGTGACTTTTGGGTATTAATATTTGTCTTTATTCCATTGATTTATTCTTTTAGGGTAAAAATTCGATTTTTTCAGATTCACTGTTCATACGTCCAAATAACTGTCATTTGGCTGGAAGAACTCGGAAATAGGTTTTGAAAGGGTTTCTACTTTCTGCGTACTATCTTACGCCCAAGAACCATTTATTTTGTTATAAATGGCATTTGAATTATGAATTTCTTTTGAACCTTTCATTGCCTCCCAAACTGTATTTATTAATCCTAGTCTTCCATTTTACTTCCTCGCCTATTGCTTATGCAGTGTAAAGAAAGTATTGTAACGATGCCGGGAAAAACGGCGATTTTTTTTAAATCTAGAGGAGGAAATATCAATTTTAATTCAGACGTCGGAGATGGAAAAAGATAATAGATGGGTTTACGAAACGTGAGCCTTGAAGGAAATCTCCCAGAATGATAGAGCAATAACTGTACGCGCAGATTGATAGAGCAATAACTGTGCGCCACTTACGAAAATGTAGTCTTGGTTCACTGGCCGCGACGTGCGGCAGTCGCCGCCGAAAGCGGGCGGGGGCGGCGTTGACGTCAGTGGAGAGACCGTTCACCAGCGGCCTCTACCTCATTCCACTCGACCGACAGCAGCCGCGCTGCTAAGCCACAAGGTCTTCCCAATCCTCTCGATGGAGTTCGGGCATTGCGACTTCAGTTGCCATCTGAGTGTAGAGAGGTTACTACAAGAGGGGACCGCTTTGACAGCTACTGCGTGGCCACTCCTGGCAACAGGTTATATCCATGTACTAATTTTGTCAGTGCGTTCGTTGACAGCTCATTTGTAAAGGGTTTCATAGTTAGTTAGTGCCTTATTTTACGTCGCGAGACTCGAGCCATCAGGCCCGTTCTTCCGTCTGACCACGCAAATTTCGCTACGCTCCTTTCACCACCTAGCGGAGAAAGGAGTTATTATCTTGGGCAACGAAACAGGCGGATCTCAATTTTGCTCAGAGGCTTCTTTTAGGCTTGAGGATATTTTACATGCAGTAAATCTACTACATGGGACAGCCGGCTTTACTTCCCCTCCGAAGAAAGGCGTACGAAGGATTTTTTTCGCCCTTAAAAAATACACGGTTTCGATCGGGTTTGAACCCGCAAACTCGGGTACAACGGTCCGGTACGCTGACCGTTATACCACCGAATCCGCTACTTTATGCGCCTTCATCACTATCTTTTGCAAAGTGATCGCCCTACGTGTCATTTGTTTCTCGACCTGTCAAAGTGGTCCCTTCTGAGAGTAACTCCTCTATACATCGGCCCGGTGCCTGATGTCTTGGTTACTTGGTTCTTCCCACATTTCTCATCTCCTCGCGTCGGGCTCGGCGCTTGCCGATTGCTCGAGGCAGTAGCATCCACGTAGTTACCTTCCAGGAAGTCCTCCGCCTCCGCGTCGTCGCTGGAAGCGCTTTGCGTGATCGCTCGCCGCGACGATGCCTTCCGGGAGACGCGGGAGGCTGCGTCGAAATGGCTCCGTGTCCTTCGTTGGTCAGCTTCTGACGACTCCGCTTCCGAGGCGCGCGCCGGTCGCAGTCAAATTCCTCGCGGGAACTGATGCGAGCGGGGATGCAACATCGGTGAAGATGTTTTCAAAACGTCTAGGTTTTTATAGAAACATCGAGGTTTTAAATTGATTGTTAGTGATTCCGGGCGCGTCAACTACTATATTCATTAGTTCCGTACGTGTAGTTTTTATATGTTTAGGAGTGCGTGTTTTTGCTTGGAAGATGGCGGTGATCTTCTCCCGCTGTGTGGCAAGATCCGGCACCTACCTACCGTCGGCTAGCGGGGTTTACCTCAACCAGGTATCTCCCACCATCGGGGCACCGCCCCAGCCAAGACAAGCTCTAAGCTCCAGGCATGTGTGGTAGAGTAGTGCATGTTAGTGCGTGTGTAAGAGGTGATGATAGTATAAGGAAGAGGAAGGAAAGATCGCGCTCGGTCTTTTGGCCCGTGGCCCGTTTGTTAGGGTACTTCTCCGGCATTCGCCTCGTGTTGATCGGAGAAACCACGGAAAACTACCGATCAGAGCAGCTAGGCGCTAGACTTCTCCCCCACACAGCGACTGAATTCGACCTAGCTGAAAAGCCAGTGTCGAAAATCTTGCCGCGTCGGGACTCGAACCTAGGTCCTCCCGGTCAGAGGGACTGCAGTGACATTAGTTGATGCCCTGAGCTATCTCTCCCGGTGAGGTTTTAAATATCGATGTATTAAACCCGATGTTTAAATTGATTTTAATCGAAATATAGGATCAATCTTTAATAGATACCAGAAATAAATGTATCTTGTTCATTTATTTTTGTGCCTCGACGTTTCGTGCATCATGTATGCACCTTTTCAAGAGCCTTTTCAAGTTGAAGTCCTAATTTAATTTTTTTTACATATTTACATGATTAAATTGTTTTTTGTACATCACATGAGAAGTTTACGTGGGGAGCTTGTATAGTCCATGTGCCGGTTGTGGCAGTCAGTGCACGACACGAAAAAGCAACAACAATGTACATATTATTATTATTATTTTTATTATTTTTATTATTTTTATTATTTTTATTATTTTTATTATTATTATTATTATTATTATTATTATTATTATTATTATTATTATTATTATTATAGTTTACTTTCAGTTGAATCTTAATTCTATATTAACTCGCCCATTGTCAAATTATATTTCGTTATCCACGAATGTAATGGTAGAGGTTACTAAACAGTCTTTAAAACATCGATGGCTTTCGCTTGCTGTACGGATTATTGACATCCATATTTTGATTTTGAACATCCATTCATCCATGTTTGTACCAACTCTGGCGAGGGCATCAGTTCTCGGCACACCTCCCTCCCATTCGCGCCCCAGGACATGATCATTTTCGACTGAGAACGGTTCCTCAATTTTCGTGAACGCGCGATCACCTGTTGAATGTAATTTGTACGAGTTGCGATTTAAGGTTAATAGTTATTGTAGATTTATGGCGGTTTTTTACAAGGCTAACATAACCGCTATGTATTAATAAAATCAAATTTTATTGTATAACCGTTCTTGAATCGAAGGTTAACTACTCGCCCTAATTGAAAAGAAGGAAGAGAAATCATTATTCTCGTCTTTTCGTTGCGACTTCTCGTGCAGGCCACGCTTGTTGCCGGCTAGAGCTGGTTTCATCGCTCTGTGTTGCTGTATGGATCACGTGTTGGGTGGTTGCTTCTTGCTCTATGAGTAGAAAATATTCTGCGCGTTGACATTTAGATTTTGCCTCATGGAAGGAAACGTATGTAAATGAATGTATGTAAATGAAGTGATAAAAAAGCCACATGTTGTATTCGCTTGATATGATATGCCGCTGACTGATTGACGAGCCTAATACAGAGGCCTAGATCTTGGGACTAGAATATAATTAACACGATTTATTAACTAGGCTTCATTTGCATTAATTAATTCTCTTGATTTTACGTGAGTACATCACTTTCCAGCGGAACCCCTTATAGTATTGGGTTGAGCTTACTCTTAGGCTTTGATTGATTAGTGATTCCGGGCGCCCGAACTGCTAAGGTCCCGTTGGTGTAGTGCATGCTTTTTCCTCGGGAGGTATCGTACCCCGCTGGATGGCGAGATCCGACGCCGACCTTCCGTCGGCTAGCGGGGTTTTCCCCCCACCAGGACTCCCCCACCAGCGGGGCACCACCTCTCAGGGACAAGCTCTAAGCTCCCGACCGATCTCCTGGCATTTGCGGTGGTATAGTGCATGTAAATATAACAGTGTGTAAGTAAGAGATGAGGATAGGACAAGGAATCGGGAAGGAAAGATTGCGCGGTCCATGGCTCGTTTGTTAGGCTACTGCTCCCAGCACTCGCCTGGTGTTCATCGAAGAAACAAAAGAAAACTATGCATCAGAGCGTCCGGCAGCTATAATTCTTCACTCAACGGTGGCTGAAACGGTGGCCTAGCTATTTAGCTAGTGTCGAAAATCCGCCACCATTGGAACACGAAACCGAGGACCTCCCGGTCAGAGTCACTGCAGTGACATCGGCTTACGCACTGATCCACCTGAACCGGTTTTCTCTTGGGGTTGGGGTGAAATACGTTCTTACTTACTTCACGTTGTGTAGTCATTCAGTCTGCATTGAGTACTAAGATACAAGAAATGGAACTAGAAAGCGGATCTCCTCTGTTGTTCACCGCAATAGTAGTGGTACTAAAACAGAATTTTTTTGTGCAATTTTTCTGACTTTTGCAATTTTCTGGAAATTCAAAGAATTCTATGAAAATGAGACCTGCGTCATTTCGTTAGCTTTCTTTGCTCTATCGCTGGAGAGAAATGAAAGAAAAAGTTGAGCATTCTTTTCGAGAAATATAATTATAAATTATATTGATTTTAAGCAGAAATTACGCGAAAACTATTAGTTTTATGAACAAATTACGTGACTTATTTAAAAATTTTACTTTATTGCATTACTTAATAACAAGAGAACGTATTCTAATCGTCCGCCAGAAAACCCTGCTTCATCTAAAAACTTATTGACAGTTACGAGAAGTGAATTTATCTTGTATATAGTAAATCACGTTCTCACGTTGTGTAGTCAGAATCCACATTTTGCGAATTTGTGTGTTGTTGATACCGAAACATTTGCTCCCGCTACTTTTCAACCATTCACATAGAGTGAGATCCGGTGCTGGGTGATACTTGCTTGGAGATATCCCCGCAAGTCAACATGTAGGCCGGCGCCGAAACTCGCCGTCCAGCAAGGGACGAATACCGCCTCCTCCCGACATAAAACATGGATTACACTTACGGGACAAATGACTTCAGCTGTTGAAAGGCTCGGATTTACTAATCAATCAATCAATCAATCGAATATGCTGGCGATGCGTCTGTAGACATATTGAAGACTTCTGTTCTCGAGAACTTTCACCGGAAGCGGTGGCTCAATGCATCAACTGCTGTCGCTGCAGTTCCTCTGATCGGGAGGTCCTAGGTTAGAGCCCCGAGGGATGCAGGATTTTCCACACTAGCTTTTCAGCTAGGTCGGATTCAGTCGCTGTCTGGAAGAGAATTCTAGCGGCCGGCTGCTCTGATCGGTAGTTTTCCGTGGTTTCTCCGATCAACACCAGGCGGATGCCGGAGCAGTACCCTAACAAACGGGCCACGGACCGCGCGCGATCTTTCCTTCCTCTTTCTTGCCCTATTCTCACCCTTCACACATACACTTGTACTAACATGCACTGCACTATCACACATGTCAGGAGACCGGTCAGGGACTTAGAACTTGTCCCGGCTGGAGCGGTGCCCCGCTGGTGGGAGATACCTGGTTGTGGAAAACCCCGCTAGCCGACGGTAGGTCGGCGCCATATCTCGCTATCCAATGGAGGAAGATTTCAACCCCCTCCCGATGAAAAAGCACGCACTGCACTTACGGGACTAATGACCTCCGTAGTTTACGCGCCCGGAATCACTGTCAATCAATTAATCGATCAATCAATCAATCAATCGAGGACTTGGGTGATATGTGCGTGAGGCGCAGCGGTCTGTCCTTCCGAAAGTGTCGGGGGTCGAGGACAGGCGCCGATGCAATCCGACGCGCATTTCCAGGCGGTTGAGAACGGCACTCGGCTCGCGCGCTGGTGGAGGAGCCGAGTGGCGCGGCATGGCTCTGCTCTTACACGATGGCTTATGAGTTCCTATACTTCATTTTTTTTACGTGGAATCTGAAGGTCACGCACGAAAAAGGGAAAGGGAAGGCAGACTCCAATAGGGAGCCGTAAAAGTAGGGAGCTGTAGCGTCGTTGCAGCTCGCTATTGGAGCCTGCCTTCTCTTTAGTTTGTTCGTGCGTGACCTTGAGACGCCATGTTAAAAAAAGACGAAGAATAGATAGAGAGTAGCGCATTCCATTGTTGTACCGATCCCGCCATTTTGAATCCAGTTGTCAGGAGAATTGGAACTGTGTGTTGAGAACGTTGAATTTATCCCTAAGCAATATTAATATTTTTTGCAAATCTCAGTGATGTTATCAATTGCCATAATTTTCCTCCACCTGATTGCTTTGGCCTGACGGGGTTATCGGGTGGGAGGATATTAAATGGCAGCGGTTGCGCTACTCTCTATATCTAAGGACCCTGATGATAGCTCATATACACTCAAGCTCTTTGTTGATTTTATGTTGTTACTAGTTGAACGTGTAGTGCTTTGATATGTGCACAGAATTAGTTCTTATGTTTCGTATCCTTTGTTACAGGTGAGTTTCTTTAACTTCTTGTGGATTCTTTCCTGTTCAATAATGGTGAGTGAATAATTTTTAGTTTCTCTGTGACAAGTATAGTCGTATCACTTGATCTCAAGACAAACGAAGGTCATATTTTCTATTTGTAAATTCTGCGTTTTAAAAAGAATATTAAATGTAGTTTAATATAATCAATATGTCCCATAATTATTGACTTTAAAATCAGAAGATAAAGTGCATCGGAAATAGTCGTTAAGTAATTTTGTGCTTCTTTAATAGAGCGTTAACTTTCAGGCAACTGAAATGTTATCCTGTTGCGTTACACATTTTAATGCACAAGGTAATAAACCTGTCATTTCCTTCTATCGTAACAAATGGGCACTACATAATTAACATCTAATGAAAATCGATGTTTGTTTAGTTATAAATAAGAATACAGTTTTACCTTGTATTAATTTTTATATCCTTTTGAGGACAGGAGAGATTAGATCCATTGAATCCGAGAATCATCCGAGAATTCAATATATGCTTCTGTTCCAAGACTTGATGAACGTATCAATACACTGATGCCGGGGTTCTCAAAACCACCCAAGGCAACAAAGTCATATATCCGTCAAATCACGCTTAAGAATTTACGGACTATATTTGCTGTTCCAATAATGCAGCTTTCTGAATGATCCGCAAATGCTTCTCAGTTAGTTTTAATTTCTTCGCGGTCTCTTGCCGTTCCTTGGTGACCAATCCATTCGCTGACACCACTACTGGAAGCACTTCCGTTGCGCGTAGTTCATACATGTCCTACAATTCAACAACCAGGGTTGGTATTTCCTCTTTTCCTCAGCAACAGTTGTTAAAAGCCTGTCATCTGTAGGGACCGCAGCATCAATGATGCATGATATTTTAGATAATTTATCAAACAACATTATCTGGTCTATTTGCTTCCACTGTTGGGTCAGTGGTCTGTATCCCACAGAATTCGAGCTCGATCATGACTGATTACTTGCTCTGGTTTGCACTTATAATAATGTTGCTCACTCTCTACGAGGTCGTATCTCTTGGCAAGGGCGACGCAGTTGTGTCTCCTAAGATATTCTGTTTGAGCATAGGCAGCAAATATGCTGGATTGACTCATTGGAGTGACTCATATTATTATTATTATTATTATTATTATTATTATTATAAAATGTTATAAAATCACGGTCAAAACTCAAAATGCGCATTTTCGTCTATTGTCAGACCTGCTGTGATCGCTCAGTGACAACCGTTGGCACTGCACCGTCTCTGACGGTGATATCGTTGGGCAATGTCTGGAGGAGAATTCTAGCGGACGGCTACTTTGATCGGTAGTTTTCCCTCGTTTCTCCGATCTTTCCTTCATCATCCTTGTTCCGTATATTATGCACACAAATACACGTGACGTGCACTGCTACACATCTCGAGAGCCTAGTGGGAAGTCGATAGTTTGTCCTGGCTGGTACCCCGCTGGCGGAGGTACGTCGAGGGGAAACGCCCAAGCCTACGTGAATAGAGGAGTTACTCTAAGAAGGGAAGTTCGACAGGGCGGGAAACGAATTAACGTCATGCAGGGCGATGGCAGTGCAAGAGATAGTGATGAAGCCATTTAGAAATGAGCTCACTGTAATGAGTGCAGTTACGTTGCCAACAGTAGTCAAGCAGTAGCTGTCAAAGCAATCCCTTCTTATAATATTCTCTCTACACCTCCGCGCTGGATGTGTGGAGAGGAACACGGCCTCCTCCGATGTCATAACATGTACTATACTTACAGGACTAATGAGCAAAGGATTCGCGGCGCCCGGAAGCACCCGGAAGCGCCCGGAAGCACCCGGAAGCGCCCGAAAGCAAAAAAATCGATGTTTAAAAAAATGTCATGATATAAATAAAATTTTCAGTATCTATTTTTTTTTTCTGGATTGCTCGCAATCAACAGCCATTCACAACAGTCACTGTTGTCGATCTCCAGACGGTATGAAACGGTTTGCTTTTCGCAACCTTTCTGCAGCGTTATTACTACCGGTTTTTAATTATTTTTTACGTGATAATGTCGTTAAACTGCATTTTGAACCTTGACCACATAGAACATTGATTATTAAGTTAAGATGACAGTCAGATTTAAGGCAGAATGTATATTAAACAAATCTTGACGTGTTATGTATCACATTAGAATCAGGATTTTTTACTTCGAAATGTTTCATCATATTTAAAACATCGATATTTTAAACATCGATGTTTTTGTCAATGTGTTCATCGACAGCGAAAATCTTTTGTTGATGTATCGATGTTTTGCTAAAATTTGCCATGACTAGTGCCAGTTTTTTTTAAATACATATTTATTTTTCATTCGGAAACATATAGTTCACTTTACATTCACTATTTAATATGCATTGAATGGCTTACAACTATTCTTATTTCCTAATGTAAAAAAATAACTCTAACTACAGGACGAGCTAGGAGGCTACAATCTGCGCCTACTGTTAACAATTGTTCGACAATATGTTTAGGAAGGCGTTTAAGGGTATGGGCTTCTTATTCGTGTCGGAGTATAGTCTGTTGAGGCGAGGTTGTAGTGGAAGGCGTGTGGTACAGGGTTGATGTGTGAGTAAAAGTTATTGGAGAGGTGAGCTATGTGTTTAGAGATGGATGTTACATTCAGTTCTTTGTGTATTTGTTTGTTCGATATAAACCATGGAACGTGAGTTGCAAATCGGAGAAATCTATTTTTTTATTATTCGCAGTTTATTTGTGTTTGTAGCTGATGCGCTAGCCCAACCAGTGCCCGTGCGTCCGCGCGTTGTTCGGAGGGCGGGGCCGCGCCAGCGCCAGCTCCACCTGTTCCGCGGGGGGGGGGGCGGGGGGGGGGGCGCGAAGTTTCCTCGTGGCGCAGTGACGTGAGGCGCTCCGCGCGTCAAAGGGGCAGCTGCCGGAGCGCGCACCCGCCTGCACCCACTGCAGGGTTTTCCTGCGAGGCGCCTCATACGCCTTATTCACAATGCCTGACTTTGAATAATGTGCGCCATAGGCTGTCAAATGTTTCAGCGCCCTTTTAATTTGCTTTTTTTAAAACATTAAAGCTATTTATATTTTGAATAAAAATTGTTGTACGATATTTGTAACCGGCGCAAATATTGTGTACGTATGAATAATTGATTATACGTATACGTATAAATAATTCTCACCACGATATTGATTAACAAATATACAATATTTTTTGTATTCATTTTATCTGGATATATTTGATTAATTAACACTTTCTTTTGTTACAAATATGGAAAGAAATATTTCTATAAAAACATTCAAATGTTCACCTCTTGTAATTTTGAATCCGCTGAAATTCGTTTGCCCCCGAACACGAAATTCGTTGCGCGCCTCAGGCGGCAGCCTACTCAGCCTGTTCGGTAATCTGGCACTGCGTCATTCACAATGCAAACTTAAACGTAACGTAAACTTAGCAGTAAAATTTGCACATAAAAACAAGCATTCACAATGACGAGCGTAAGCTGAAACGTGAGTTTCGCCTGAACCAATCAGATTTCAACGTATTGAAGCTTGATCGATTCGTTTCTAGCATGGTGGAAAGATCTTTTCACCATGGTTTTTAGCTTTTTCTTCGATTTTCTTATCGATTTGTGTTTATATATAAATGCGAGTAGCTTTTTTACTTGTATATTGCTGTAATATGAGTGCTCGCAATTCCTTTATTTTATACACAAGGATTCTCTTGTACCAAATTCACGAGTAATTCGTCGAACGTAATTATTTTATTCGCCACGACAAGTTAAAATCCCAAGAAAAAAAATTCTTACTTTGAATTCACTACGCGCATCAAAACCGCAAACTAGTTCAGTACCTTACAGTATGAAATGACATAACTACAAACTACCTGAACACAATCTGTAATCCATAATTTTTGTTTCTTTCATGCTGCTCTCTGATTGGTCTTCGGTAGAATTACGACGTAAATTAAACGTAAAAGCTTGGTGCTTATGAAGTCTAAAGTTTACGGTTTTACGTCTACCGTTACGTCAAGGCATTGTGAATGGTCTTGCTTAGTAACTTATGAGATGAAATAAAAGAGGTCATCTTCGTCAACATATTAGAAGATGACCTCTTTTATTTCTTCTCATAAGAACGTCAACAACACCACATCAGATTTCCCACAATTAGTAACTTATTTCTAGGTTTTGCAGTTACGTTACGTTTACGTTTGAGTTTCCATTGTGAATAAGGTCTTAAGGCCGTTCTACAACAATCCGTAAATAGGAACGGCAACGCGAACGGGCACGTAAAGAAAGTTGAAAGTCGGACATCTCAGGCAGGCGTTCACAACACGACGGGAATGCGAAGCTTGACGGGAACGGGAATGGGAATGGGAAGGATGGTCAACGTTTATCTTAACTCTGGAACGGGAAGCGTCTCGACTAATGAAAGTGCAGCAAACGGCGGTGAAGTTTTCCAGCTGATCGAGCGCGCGATACTGGTCGGGAGCGGAGTTGAGAGTGTAGTACGATATTGAGGTTAGAGCGTGGATTTGAGAGGTTAGGGTATGAAGCGAGTGTTGTTAGTCATTGTTCAGTTGTTTTCGTTTTCGGTAATCGCAGTAAGTTTTACTATTCACATTAATACTTAGAATTAAAATTTCCTACAAAAAATATGTTTTTAAATATTTAATTAAAGCCCATTGGAGTTGTTTGTGTATTGATAAAATTTTAGTAAGTTGTATTTTCCGTAAATTCGTAGTAGATTTTGCATTTTTTCATTCTTATGATTTTGTTTTTTAAATTAACATTCTTTCGTTAAAATACTCATTATTCATAGCATAGCGCGCGCACATACGCGCACATACCAGACAGATGACAAAGCAGAGAGTGAGTAGCGTAGTTAGAAGTGCTTCGGTTTCAGCAAATGTTTCTTGAAGTTCTCTTTTTTGCCGCAACAGATTCATAGCGCTGTTCCTCTTCACGTTGGCGTTTATGTGAAGCGCACGTATCTCGCGTTCCCGTTCCCGTCCTCACCTTCGCGTTCCCGTTCGCTGTTGTGGAGCGTCCTTTACCCGAGCGCAGCAAGAAAAGGAAAGTGCAACGCGGAACCGCTTCCCTTATTCTCGGGAACCATTCACAGGAAAGTGGGAATGTATAAATACGCTGCGTGTGCTTCAGTGATACTGTGTGCTAGACAGTACTATCGCATTAGAGCTTATCTTTCAGAAATCGCACGCCTCCGTGGAGAAGTCATTTACTGATGTCTGTAGAAAAATATACCATCTTAGAAGCTGCGAATTTGAAAAGCTTTCTCTGTCGGTTATTTTGCGCACAGTATTATATTTTGCAATTTTCCTAGGAACAAAGATAGATCATTTTATAAAAATTAGAGACAAATTGTTAGAGATGATCCAAAAGACGTGCCATGTGACGAATATCGAAAGTAGTGAGCTGAAGATGCCGAATTTCCCTTGATCTAACGAAAATCAATACTTGTGTGATGATTTATTGAATTAAAATTTTCCCCTAATTGCATTGCTCTGAGTGTTTCGTCGAGATTGCAACATAATTAAAAGGAAAATAGCAGTTTGTACTTTCTTTCCTGTTGCTTACGTAGTAAAGAGGAAGTATTGTAATGCTGTGGGAAAAACAGAGATTTTTCGATCGGAAAACTGTTATTTCCGGGCCCTAGTAAAGAAAAAATGGATAAATCATGTTCCTGTATGTAGCCAATTACTTATAACTAGGCTGCGGATTTTGCATAATTGCATGTTTTTTCCTTAAACGTAATGATATGCATAAAGCACACATTCATTTCTTATTGTTTGGGATCGATATACAAGTTCTTATTGTGCATATTTTGAATGATTGAGCATATTTTCATTTTAAGAGCATATATTTGCAAATTTTTATTTTTTGTTCCTTCATAAAATTCGGAGGAACGTTGAGATGGCTTTCGAGTTTGTATCATATCTGTATGATTAGAGTGATGCAGTTCATCAAGAAGTCGATCCAAACATGTCCTTGGGAACGAATCATGTCCGACTGAACTCTGTAGCAAAGTCATTCAAAATTTTTCCAGGACCAATACGACGAGTTTTAAGAGAAGAAATGAAGAAAATTCAAGTAAAAAATCCTGGTTTGAGAACGGTGGAAAAGTTGTGGTATTTTACAGGTTGAAACGCATGGTGTTGAAAATTGCACAACTAAAGAAATTGTAGCTTTTAAGTATTGTCCCCCAAACTCAAGTGAAGTTGCAAGAACTTTGTCTGTATAAGAACATTCTTGCGGGTAACAAAAAATAATTCATCCCAGACAATTTGGAAAATGTATTACAACCTCTTGTAATTGAAATTAAATTCAGTGTATATCATTCAACATTTAAATTGAACTATTTGGCAGAGACTAAAACACGCACTTTTCTCTGTGCATATTTTTCTTTTTAAGTGCATATTTTCCTATTTTAAAGCATATTTGCATGCATATTTTTAATGCATATGAATCCGCACCCTACTTATAATTCCCTCGTTGTGTAGTCATGATCCATTCGGTGGCTCCTTGATATCGAAAAATAGGATTACGGCAAAACTCTGTCCGACCGTCCGTCTATCTGTGAAAAACGAAGGGTCTAAACAGTAAGCAGGATTTTCACCGAACTTGATATCCACCAATCTTTCTGATTGATGTTGCAAACCCTTCAATACTAAACGGTTATCTTGATATTTGCGGTACTTTTCATGAGGTCTCATAATTTTCTCAAAAATGACTTCAAATTTTTTCTTTATTTTTTTATCTGATAGAGCAAATAACGCTTACAGAAACTGCGTAAGTTGCACTTTTGTTCATATTCCAGAATTTTCAAAAGTTGGAAAAGACGCCGAATGTTTTTCAGAGTCTTCCTAAAACTACAATAATATTTTCCTTAATAAAATCTGTTCATTAAAAACATCTTCAAATAATGTTATGTTAATTTTTTTTTCAAAAGTGAGAAATGATTTTTTTTAATTGCCCATGTTTCAAGAAAAATTACAAAAGCAACGATTATTATTTCAAAAACGGCTTTTTCTTTAACTGTTATCCTCGTAAATAGCAAAGAACGGTAAAGAAAATGTTGCTTGCAATTTCCGTGAACACTATATTTTCGAAAATTGTAAACAAAAAATTAACATTGCAAAAGGAGAATAGTGATGAAATTAATTTTTTGTTAAATTAAATCAGTTCTTTAAAAATGATAATGTAGATTTTTTTAAAATAATGACTAGTTTAGCATAGTTTTGGAAATTTTCGAATTTGCAAATTCGAATTTCCCGCGCTTCGTTTGAGGAGCTGTCACTTTGCTAAACGGTGGCCACGTCGCAGTTCGGTATTTTGAAATTCTTAGAATTCTTCTCATTGTTGATCAGACATGGACGGAACAATTAGAAGGTTTTATTTATTTAACCTTAATGTTACAATGTCTCTCCGTTGAATAAAATGACTCATTTAACTATATTATAGTCGTTATTATTTTTTGTTGCATTCAGTTCAGTTCATTTCAGTTCTTGTCATATTGTGCGTGGCGAGACTCGGGCCATAAGACCGGCTCTTCTGTCTGACCACGCAAATTTCGCTACGCTCCTTTCACCATCTAGCGGAGAAAGAAGGTATTACTCGGGCGGCGATACAGGCGATTTGAATTTAGCATTCATAAGGCGATGTATTGAATGGCCTTCATTTTAATTTATAAGAAAAATTATACTTGCATGTGATGTATAAAGTGTCTAAAATGTATAAAGTGATGTAAGTATTGTAACACTTGAAGTTTATTCATGTTTGTTTCTTTTGAAGAAATAAAAAATCCCTGTTGTTTGTGTCTATCGAAATAATAGCAGATTTTCACAGCAGAAGCTTCGTTTAAATTAAACGTTTAAGCATTAACGTTTCCAATAGTACGATTGTAAGTGCTTTTATAGCACCTCTAGTCAAAATTATTTTTGATAAAAGCGTCCGTGGGAAAGGATTGTGTGATGGGAACGACACGGCTCGAGTGCAGTCATGAAGTAAAACATCTGGCGAGAGCGGCGACCTCTCTTTCGTGGGTGGAAGTTTCAAGGCCTGTGCCTTCCTGCAGGACCCCCATTCTGGCCCTTGCCTTCACGTGTCAAAGGTTAGTTCCCCGAACGGAAGCGCAGGCTGGGGGGCGTTTCTCGAACATCGTAGTTGTAGGTGGATGCGACGTCGTTAGCATAGAACGGTCAGCCGTAGCTTAGCGGACGACTCCATACACTGTTGATTGTATTGTTGGTCAAGATTGAATAACACTAGAAGCAAAGATAAAAAAAAAATACATTTCAGAAGTGTCATAGATCCTACAATAAGACATTTAAGCATATTTGGCCGTAGGATGTGATTGTGATAAGTGTTCATCTGCCACTTTCCAATTTGACACAAAAATGTAATTCCTACCCCTCCGCGAGAAAATCTGTGATGAATGCGTGAGATATTTCCCCGACTGGGGATGCCGCTGCTTGGAGAGGGAGGGAGGGGACTTCGGAGGGGCCAAGTGCTTGGCGCCGCCTGCGCCCGCGGCCACGCCCACCCCATCCCACCCTTCCCCCTTCTCCCCGCCCCGCCCCGCCCCGCCCCGCCCCGCCCCGCCCCGCCCCGCCCCGCCCCTCGCGCCTCATCCGCGTGCGCGCGCCTATCGATTTCACACCGCCCCACCCTCCCCCTCCCGCACCCCGCCCCCTCCCAGCCATGGATCCCCGCCGTTTGTACGGCTGAGGGCAGCACTGCGAAGCGGTAAAAATAAGCAACTTGGTCGCCAATCGAAACCACCCCTTCCCCATTCATACATCACTACAATACATTCCCCATAGTGCATCTTCACAACGGGCCGCGCTTTAATCTAAAATGCTTGACAAGCGCAATATAACCACATTTCAGAGGATTACTGGATGTGACGTCAGTTCACACTAAGGCTCCCATCGATTAAACATCCAAAAACGTACAAATATAGCCTTTCCTAGAGACGAAATCATCTCACCATTCTCTTCTTACTACTTATTCGCTACAACGAGTGAATGGATGCCTATCAATGAATATCTATCATTATTAGATGTACTTAAACTGGGGGAAACCCCCGATCTGCATCTCTCGTCCGCCTCTACCCCATTTCCTTTCTCACAATTACTAATTCTGAACTAAGTTGCAGACATGAGATGGCTACCAGACCGTCCAAAATCCTCTCAACTTGTCTACAGAATCATTGGCTCATCTTTTTTTGTACGTCGGGCATTTGTCCAAGCGCCAACAGTGGAACCAAACGCAGTCGTCTCCAGCTCAACTGCGTCTGGTCATGGCCTACCAGCCGGGAAGTAAGAGACAATCACTCGCATATGAAAACTGTGAGGTTACTGCTTGGAAGTGAACCCACTTTTACCTTTACGTCTTTTAAATTGGCGTAAACAGAAGAGAGCCGAAATCAGACATCTAATATAACATTATTAAATATCGTAATTTGAAATTGCCTGTTTTCCACGTTGAAACGTTTTACTGCTCTTTACAACGGTGGCTGGTCGAACTTTCGTATTGAAACGCTCTTAGACGCTCGTAAGCACATGTGTGTGATAGTCACAAATTAACTTTGTGCAGCAATTTACACTAGTTTAGCGCGGTGACGCGTTGAACCAGTCACCGAAAAGCAATGAGCTCAAAAAGTCCGGTCACGAGTGAATGCAGGAGCTCTGGCAACACCGGAAAGCCAACACGAATGTGGAGCAACCCGAAGACGCAGCAGGTCAACGGGGTGAACAGCTCATCGCCCACGCGTCGTATAGAAGAGTCTATTACAGCAATAAAAAGGGCGATAGCCTAGCAGCATCGCTTGACGATAATCTACTCAGGATTATTTGATTGATTGATTGATTGATCTCTTCGTGTTTCCGGGCGCGTCAACTGTTTTGGTCATTAGTCCCGTTAGTGTAGTGCATGTTTTTTTCGCGGGAGATGGCGGTGACCTTCCCCCGCCGGGTGGCGAGATCCGGCACCGACCTACCGTCGGCTAGTGGGGTTTCCCCCTAACCAGGATTCTCCCACCAGCGGGGCACCGCCCCAGCCGGGACAAGCTCTAAGCTCCCGACCGATCTCCCGGAATATTAGGTAATGTAGTGCATGTTAGTGTGTGTGTAAGGGAAGAGGATAGGACAAGGAAGGAGAAGGACAGATCGCGCGCGGTCCGTGGCCCGTTTGGTAGGGTACTGCTCCGGCATTCGCCTGGTGTTGATCGGAGAAACCACGGGAAACTACCGATCAGAGCAGCCGGCCGCTAGAATTCTCCTCCAGACAGCGACTGAATTCGACCTAGCTGAAAAGCTAGAGTCGAAAATCCTGCCTCCGTCAGGACTCGAACCTAGGACCTCCCGTTCAGGATTATTCATTTTAGGTAGAAAAATAATAGAAAAAACCTGTATTTTCATTTGGATGGACAAATGTTTCTAATGTCATTTTGCTAGGAAATGCTTCGTTTCTGAAAATCCGCTTTTTGCCATTTCTCTTCTGTTACGACCGAAAGGGTGTGCTTGTAGTGAGTCGGAGCGCTGAGGATATTTCTCACAGTATTGAATGCGAAAAAAAAACGAACTTTTTCGGATACAAATGATGAAAAGCGAAAATGTTTTAAGTGACGGAATTGGCATGCATATTACAACAGATCATTTCGTTGAGCGGCTCGCGATCGTGTCCGAACTCGCCAGCCGGCCGTCAAAAAAGGAGTGCAGTCGCTGTTCGTAAAGAAACGCTCGAGGTACCTCCAGAGTCTGCAACAGCGTTCTGAGTCTTGAGAATGTGCAAAAAGCTCCGGGAACTGCGACTAAATTGTACAATTACGTAAATGAGTTTTTACGAAAATCTCGTCTTCTGAGGTCAAAACGAAAATAATAATAATAATAATAATAATAATAATAATAATAATAATAATAATAATAATAATAATAATGTGAGAATAATATGATAATATTATGAGAAACAGGATGGCGAGTTTCTTTTCATCTGAAATTACTCGCTCTGTATATCGGGACCAGCAAATGTTCTATGGTGCCTTGGCGTCGATGCCCCGGCGGACGGTGCGCGTGAGTCGACGGGACGGGCTTTCGTGCTGCGATGATGATGCACAGGTTGTGCATCTCACGAGCGATCCATGTCTGCCGTAGTGGCGCGTGTTCACTTCACAGATGTTTCCGCGCAAACGTTGGCTCTTCGTGCAGAGTATGCGATTGCTTATGCTTTGAAAGATAGACATGTACGCATACTAGTACTGGCAGAGGCGTTCCCCATTGATAGGGTATCGTTCACATGTGACGACTGCACGTGGTGCAAGATTTCATTACAGAGGTTTCCATGTGGACTCGAACTGTTCCCTTCACCCTTTATTTTCATATCGAACCGGGAATGTAGCGCATTTCCGCTCGGCACATGCGACAGTCGACGAGTTCCGCGTGATTGGATTCCTCGCTGGTTTGTGACCACCCTTGTTTGATTGGTTGATAAGTGATTCCAGATACGTCAACTTCTGAGATCATTAGTTCTGTAATAAGTTTAGGGATGGTGGCGGTGTGATCTTCTCCCGCTGGTTGGCGAGATGTGGCGCCGAACTACGTCGGCTTGGGGGATTTTCCTCAACCAGATATCTCCCCACCAGCGTGGTACCGCCCCAGTCAGGACAAGCTTTAAGCTCCCATCTGGTTTCATGTCAAGTGTAGTAAGGTAGTGCATGTAAATGTATGTGTAAGTGTAATTGTGTATAAGTAGTTGGTGAAGATTGGACACGGAAGTGGAAGGAAAGATCGCGCGAGTTCCATGGCCCATTTGCTAGGATACTGTTCCTGCATTCGCCTGGTGTTGATCGGAGAAACCCCGAAAAAGCACCGATCAGCGCAGCCGAGTGTTAGAATTCTCGTCCAGACAGCGGCTGAACTCGACCTAGGTCTGTAGTTAGTGTCTAAAATCCTGGCACCGTCGGGACTCGAACCCTAGGGCCTCCCGGTCAGAGGCACAGCAGTGACATCAGTTGATGCCCTGAGCCACCTTTGCCGCTTGCCACCCTTGATTGCTCCTTCGGATAAAACTTATTATTTATTAACGCGTATACCGAGCAAGTGTGCGCCTCAGAGGAGACTTCGGTTGCACAAGATGTATTACGCTGCCTGAACTCATCCACAGCATCCTGTTACCTGCTTCTCTGTTTCGTCATGTGACTTCTCGTCGCCTCGTCACCGGAATAGCGTTCACATCCTCGCCAGCGCAGCGCCAGGGTAAACGCGTGGCGTTCCGCTCGTGTCTTGGCGTCACTCGGCGCCGCCAGCGCCAGCGCCAGCGGCCGGTGGCTGCTGCAGCGGGGTTGACTCATTGGGCGGGGGCGGGGCCCTTGACGTCACTCGCCCGGATGAGGCATCGCCTCCCAGGAAGCGCCGCAGCGCGCCGCCCGCGTCGCAGGAGCCTTCGGATGCGTTGCGAATAACAAAGCGCGCGTGCGCCTCACCTGCGGTCAGCGGAGATCGGGCCGAAAGGCTGCCTGCCGGTGTGGAGAGATTTGAGAGATTACTACTAAAAGGGAGCGCTTTGACAGCTACTGGTGGGCCACTGCTGGCAATATCGTTACTAGGGGGCGGATTTCGATGACCTAAAACATCGCCAGAAGTGATCTGTAAAAAACACTTAAAATGCTTTAAAAATACCTTAAAACCAAAGAAAAATGACGTAAAAAATTGTATCAAAACCAGTTCGTGTGAACAACTCCAGCTGTTGGTTACGTTACTGATGTAATCGAGGCTTCTCGCATTCGTTCGAGTGAACTCTACTGGCAAACTTTTGGTTTGGACTGTTCTTTGCCAGGAAATCTGTCTTTAGTTCTCCCGCAATCGGCCGAACTGCTGACATACGTCACAAGAATTATATACTCGCAACGTCTGTCAAAACAATTTCTGAGCGAACAAATCGAATAGGAGTAATTCTGTGAAGAACATTTGTTTCATCTCGTAAATATAATTTGAAGCAAGTACCATTAAAGATGACATTAAAATTGATGAAATCAACAAAAAATGCATTAAAAATGATGGGAAAAGGTAAAAAATAACTTATTAGTCGAAATCAATAAAAAAAGCAAAATAATGATTTATAAAAAGGGTCATTTCCTTTTCTCATAACATAAAATTAATTTCTATACCAAACGGCATTGTTCTAGAGTGAAAAGAAAAAAAAAGACATTTCATTAAAATTCGCCCCCTAATCATTACGTTAATCCATCGTGCACTCATTTTGTCAGTGCGTTTGTGTACAGTTAGCTCATTTGCAAATACCTTCAACACTATCTTTTGCAAAGTGATCGCCCTGCATGGAGTTCATTTGTTTCCCGACCTGTCTAAGTGGTCCCTTCTTAGAGTAACTCTTCTAAACTCGTCGCTGATGGCTATTCAGCACAGTTCCGTGTGGCTGCGGGGTGCAATGCCGCCACACTTCGCTGCATTGTAGCCACTCCTGTCCTTACGTACATTTGTGGCTAATGTGTAACAAAATAAAACAGAGGTCAGGAAAGACATTACCGTTCGGCGCGCTTCTGGCGTTGTTTACCGCAAATTTCTTGTTAGTGTTGGCGTTTCGCCCGACCTGTTGTTTCGGGGTTTCCTATCTCTCGGCCGCTTGCACTTGGCTGCCTGTTTCGGCTCGTACGAAGGCTTAGTTTTTCATTATGCCATTATTCGACGCATTTAGTTTTGAGTAATATTGCACAGAGAGAAATGTTTAGTTCATACAATTATTCGAGTAGTAGATTCAACTAAATGGTTACGTATACGATACCCTATTTTGGAAGCACAAAGTGTTTAGTCACGTTCACGAAACTGCTGTTTAATTGAATACACTAATGCACGTATACTAATGTTCACTGAGCAGGTGGTAATCTATGACGAATATCGTTTAGTGGAGATAACTAAGCGGATAGGTGCGTTGGCTAATACATCTAGTAACATTGACTAATCACACCGCAGTGAAACGAACTGAACGAATAGTTCCTTTTTATAAATTACTAAACGCTGCTCAATAAGCCCTATTAAGCAGAAACGTGAAAGGGAATTACTTTCTTTCTATCCCTTCAGCGGTCACCCAACCTGCAGCCCCGTGGACTCCTACTTCCTTGACCTTGATTACCTGACAGACCCTAGCCAAGCGGAACAGTTACGGACGCTGGCTGCCGGTATCCGGCTACCGACGGAATTTCTACCATTAGTTTAGAATGCAACATAATTATTTAAAATCAATAAAATACTAAACACGCCATTTATATAGCGTATAATAATATATACAGAGTTGATTTCTCCCATTTCACACGGGCTCTATAACCATTCGAATTGGTGACGGCTGAGAGGGCGCGCTTACTAAGCAATGTTTACCAAGTGTGACGACATGAAACGTAGATCTCACCTAACGATTTTATCTACGAATCAAGTATACCACTGTCAATTCGTGTTCATTCCCTTACGATTTTCAATTGTCCGATTTACTAATCGAAACTAAATCATGTGTAATGAATCTTACCACAAGAATAATTGTATTCATTATATGATCGCTTGCTAAACATTTTTAGTACATTCTACAACAACATTCCTCTCAGTGTAAGGACGCTATATTTTTAAAGTGCTCTTCAAGAAACGCTTTTTTAAAGCTAAATGTTTATCAGTAATTGTAGTGGAACGCGGCGCGTACTGTATACTGCAGAGGCATGCATTTTGAACTATCTCGGAATTCGTGTTGAGACCTTGCCAAAACTGAACCGTGTTAAATAATGCAGAAGGTAGTAAATGTTCGACGTTTCGCACTTCCGGGCTTCAGGCAAATACCTCACGTAATTGACGGTTCAAAAGCTACCGGAAATGGGAATGCACCCTGTCGTGAACCGCATGTTCACCTCTGCGATTTCCATTGAAACTAATCAGTACGAAGAAAACGCACCCACACTTTCATAGACGCAAATCCAACTATCACCCAAATTCTGCACTAAGGCTGCCCTACACTAACTCTTTTGAATTCTTCGATACCACCCCACACTTCACTATATTATTCTGTAATGTTTCCTGGGTTAGAGAAAAAGACGCTTAAAGAAATAGGAAAGGTCGCATTTTCGTTTATTCGCTGAATTCTCGAACTTTTGGGGCGAAAGATGAACATCTCGTCGCCAATGAAAGCTGATATAACCTTTTGTTCTGAATAGAGAAAGTCATTTCGATTTTGGCTCGTCTGCTGTCGGGGAGTGGAAGTCTGGGAAGGCAGAGAAGGAATTAATATTGTTAAATTGATAACATAATGAAAATTATTCTTTGTCTTCTATTCCGTGCCTCCATGCTTAATTGATGAAATAGATGTATGACTTTGTAGAGAAAAAGTCTTCTAGCTTCTCATCATCAGTCCTGATCATCTCATTATCTTCTCTCTTCCTCCCTTTGGATGTTTTCATGGATGTGTAAAGTCCGTTTTTATTTCTGGTTTTCAGATCATTTGTATTTCATGTAGATCATTGATAGACTTCATTAGTTATCGTGTAGTCATTAATAGCAAAGTTCGGGGAGAGGATTATGAAGTCAAAGTGCATACTTTTCATTATACCGCCATCCGGATGTTCGAGTCTTGCAGAGATTCTCTTTCGGTGATTTTCAATGTTTTTCAACCATGTACCTTTGCAAAAGGAGGAACTCGTCTGAAAAATGGATTCCTCCTCTATCGGTCAGCCGAACGTAGATACCTACGACATTCCAGAACAGATTGAGTATTGTTCTGAAGGAAGAAAGGAAAATACCAAAAGTGACAAATAAAGATAGGCGGAAACTACCGGAGTACAGCGGGTATCTCGGTGGTTTGCAACCTTGGTTATAAAAATGCGTCATAACGAACTGGCATGTACAGTTAGTGACGCAGAAAGAGTCTTCGCGACAAAATATGAAAAATGTAACACGCTTCTAGAGATTAGAACGCTGAAAATGCTGAAAATAAGGAAATTAACAAGCTTTTGGCTTCCTTAACAAGTTAAGGACAAAAACCTCTAACCGCACATATTCCATCCACCATTACAAACTGATCTATGGAGATGTTTTAACAGGAATTCATGTGCAAATTGCAAAATGTGTGTTTCAAACTTGCATCAGACTCAGAATTTTTGTCATATATGGCAAGTGCGCCACGGATTTGTTGCTTTCCGTTGTTTTTATGGTCACTTCTGAATTTGAGCGGTGCGGGGCTGGGCGCATGCGCCAACGCTATTCTCTGTGCACATCAGCGGAACCAGCGTACTCAAAGTAAGATTTACTTTCACTTTCTTGCCTTTACTGTGTAAAAAGAGAAAGTATTGTAATGGTGTCTTGGAAAACGGCGAATTTTTGACGGAAAACTCTTATTGCCGGGCTCTGATAACGAAAAAGTAGATAAATCTTTTTCCTTAAGTAGTAAATTACATACTCTCGCACGTTTTGATCCCGCACAATCGATTAACGGTAAAACGTATGTCTGTGGACAACGCTTCCGCCTAAACAGTTCAGACATTTTCTCCAAAATTGATATACCTCGATCGATTTAAATGAACTCGAGGCCGTCTGAGTTTGAAACTGATATTTTATTTTTAGGGGTACTTTACATGAAGTCTCAAAAATTGTTTCAAATTTTTCTCACAAATTTTTTCCTCGGATAGCATTAAGGACGCTTAAAAGAAAGGCGCAGGTCTAAATTGTGTTAAAATACCCGATTATTCGAAAATTGTTTAAGTTAATTTTTTCCACGTCTTCCTTTAACTACAGTACTGCAGTACTGTAAGTTTTTTCCCGCATAAAATTTTGTTGAAAGACAGATCTTGAAATAAGGTCATGTACAATTTTTCGAAAATATGAGTCGTTTTCGTGAAATTTTGCGTGAAATTTAGGCAATTTTTGGACATATTTTCTTCGATATGGTTGGTGGGGGGTGAGGGCGGACCCGGAGCTATGCTGCGGCGACTGCGAGGGTGCTCTTGTTGTCGACAACGGGTTTGGTGTGTCTTTTATTAAAATCGAAGCGATTTTCAGTAACAATTATGCTCGTAAAAATTCCCTCATAAAATACACGTTCCCCTCTGCATCTCCAAACCACAAAAATTCTAGATGTCCAGAAGTTTGAGTTATTAAGGTTCCGCTTATCGATATTCTTTCTGCATTTTAACGACGCTCTTTCATTAGATACATTTATTCATTACACAATTTTGTAATTGCAGAAAATAGTTATTCAAGAGCCAACTAACACATTTGTATTGAATGGAACAATGAAATCGTAACATTTTGATACTGTTTTTTTGTCAGTGTTACTGCTTCCTTGAATTGATAAAACACGTGCAGAGGGTCATTATTAAGTCTTCCTGGTTCTGTTCTGTCTAGTGGCACTGTGATGTCACGGAACTTCAACTACACCAGTGAAGGTAACTCTTGGAAGTAAAGAGATAAGCTTGTAACTGTAAAGGAAGATAACGGAAGCTCTGAAGAGGATTGTATGATATGCCAGTGCTACACGCACATCCAATCATAACTGACGGGACAAACGTGAGAAATGTAATAAGTTTTGTAAAGTTCCGCTCATCTGCAATTCTGTTGTTCAACAATTTACTTTAGACACGCAATACCCATTGTTGCGAGTACTCAGCGTCACCAATAACAACAAAGATATTATTATTATTATTATTATTATTATTATTATTATTATTATTATTATTATTATTATTATTATTATTATTATTATTATTATTATTACGTCCTGGAAATTAATTCCCTCCTGGAAAAGAATATATAGCCTGAGTGCCTCAAATTCCAACATTAGGGAGCGCAAAAAAAAAAAAAACGGCGGCCAAAGGTCATAATCGAAGAAGTCTCCCCTGAGGTGAAGGTAGCGGACCCGGAATGGGCTCCTTACAGAGTGATGATCTTATGTCACCCAGTGTCACTCTGGAAACAAAGGCCGTGTCCTGCGTGGGCTACAGCTGGCAGCGGCGACGCGCGATTGCTTGTTTCGGTTTCAATCTCGGTGATACTTAATATTCCGCGGGACAAACCGTGTTGAGTTCTACGTAGGCGACAGGAACCGCGCGACTGCCTCAGCCCGGCGATATCGGCCGTGTCGCGCGGAAAAGCGATCGGTATCATTAGCCGCTTGCGCCATCCCGCAAGCGAAAGCATCTCGTACGTTATTAGAAGACCGCGGATATTTAGGTAAAAATCTATTTTTTTCCTGGTTACCATTTACTAAATGAAGTTATATGTATTATTGAACTAAAACTCGTCAATTTTTTGGCACCTAAAAGAGTCTATTTCAATATTAATGTCTATTATACTTTTAAAAACCTAACATGAGACTAATTTGTCTAATTTCCTTTGTCTGTGGCTTTTAACTTTTCTCTTCTGTGTCGGCACAACAGAGAAGGATGATATTACTTTTACGTTGGATTAATCTGTAAAATAGCGAGAAATGAATATACAGGACAAGGATTTTGCGATAAAAGTCTCCATGCCACTTCCTGACTTCGCGGAAAAGCCTGCCTCAGCTTCTAAGATAAAGGGATTCAATTTCCACGAAAGAAAAATGATCTTGACCGATAAGAGACTTTCATTTTCTCTTGAAAACTTGGAAAAGTATTAGTAATATATTGTGAAAGGCAAAATACGGTACGAATAATTTTAACTAGAGGACAAACAATTAAATTTGCTCATAAGTAGTATTATCGCAAAAAATAGAATACGATTGTATATAATATGGTTTTATGTTTTTTTTATCTTTGAGAAATGTATATAATAAATTGTCGAAATGTGTGTTTTTTGTAACTTCCTGTTTTATTTGTGTCTATTCAACCATTTAAAAAGCCTAATTGATGTGCTGAAAGAATATTTTAGGCACCTAAAACATATTTTAAAACCTAAAAATTCGCGATCTAATTATTAGACAAGTAAAAGGGCCTTCGGAGAGTGGGACGTTTTTCCAACAGAGCAGATAGCAGAATCAATTATGGAGAGCACGAACTCTGGAGAAGGATCTAGAGAAATTACTAATGTAAAAAGTACGAAGCAAACAGTTGAATATAGTTGATTTTTTAGGAACAAATAAAGATATTGAAATTTTCAGTTCGTGCAGTTAATGTATTTTGCTGTATCTATATTTATTAAATCAATCGTTATGGAGAAATTCTATTTAATTTTGACATCATCAGATATAGTGAACCAAAAATGTTAGACCCCTGAAGTTCACTATAACAGGCGTCGACTGTATTATTATTATTATTATTATTATTATTATTATTATTATTATTATTATTATTATTATTATTATTATTATTATTATTATTAAAATCTTGGTTCTTAAAAGTTCCGGGTAGCTGCTGTAGACTATCCCGGTTGGCAAGGGACTTACAGACAAATAATATTACGATGACGATTTTTATAATGCACTAATTTATATTGTATTGGACTGAAGTAAATTATCCACGAGGAAAATGATTTTTGTGAAGTGTATTTAAGTTTCTTGAGAATACTGTCTCGAGGCAGGCACTGCCACCGCGACCGTCCCTGCCAGTGCAGCCGTGAAGTCGCGACGTGACGTGCGTCTTTGCAACGCTCGGGGGCGACGCTGCTCCTTTGCGCTCCCTGAAGCGTTTCGTTTGCATTTGTCAAATGCGCGAGCGTTGGCGTTGGAGTGTGTGTATGTGTGTGTGTGTGGGGGCAGGGGGTGCGCCAAGTGGGCTGTGGTGTTTGCACCTGCCGCCGTGGCCGGGGTCATTGTTTTCGCCGGAAAGACGTCACGGCGCCGCCCGCGCCGCCAGCCGGAACCGCCTCTCCCCTCGCCACCCGCCCCCACCCGCTCCCGTAACCCCACCCTGCCCCTCCCCCCAACCCGCTCCGCTCCGTCACGGTAAACAGCCGTGCGGAGGCGGCGGCGGCGGCGGCGGCGGCGGCGGCGAGTGACGCAGCGCTGCACCGAGGCCTTGTGCGAGGCGAGGCGCCGCAGCCAGGCTCCATCGCCCCACGGTGCGAATTAGTGATGCGACATCGCGATAACAACACATGAGTGTTACCAAGCATCGATGCTCAAAATTAAAACATCCGTGCTAATCTGACAAAAATCATCGGCGATTTTAAACAATGATGTTTAGAAGCTGGTTTGATAACCTCGTGCGCTACAAAATTTAATTTGAGAGTCGACATCTTTGTTAATTTAAAAGAAAAAATGTAACTGACAATCGAGCAACAAAATAATAATGGAAAATCCGAGCCTGATCGCTCAAGGTCAGCTCAAAGGGGGAGTTCTCAACTCTCCGAAGAAGAAGGGTACGTGGAAAAAAGCGGTGGAAGGAGCGTTTTCCACAAAAACATCGATGTTTTGAAAACATCGTCATCGAACACGCGTCCCCAGCGCGAACAGCGATGGCGGTGAGGTACATTCCTTTTGGGCAACGCGGCACAACCACGATACGTCTATTACCTGCGCCCATTTTTTTGAGGCCTGGCTTCGTTTGTTGCAAGAGGAGTGGGGAGTTTGGTTATTTTCACTAAAGGAATTTTATATCAAATTTGTAGTTCGTATTTCAATACAAAATAGTTTCTATTACATGGGAGCAAACATTTCAGGTTATTAGATTTTGTCTACAACGCCGTTGGTATAATTCATTCTCAAGTCCACTAATTTTGGCAAAGGAGTGGGGGTAGGTATTCCGGGGCTCATGAAAATGTGCGCGTATAATATGAGGGAGGGAACGCATATGTAGTGTCCTGCTAAGTTGATGCTTTATTCTAAACAATGTACCTTTATTTTAAAAGAAAATTTATTTTTCTTTGTTGACTTAGATTTTGGGAAATGAAAAAAAATTTTCAATAATTGTCAAAAGATTAACAGTGAATAGTGATTGTATTGGACCACAATTTGTAAACCTCTTCATCTCATTATTCTCCGAATAAAATATAAGTAGATTTGGCCTATGATCAACAGGAAAGGATATTCTATTTAAACATTTAAATCGTAAAGAAGCTGCCGATTGGATAACCGCACTCCAGCTGTTCGCTGTCAAATCGCGCTCTCTTTTAATCGGAGAATAGTCGTGGAGATGAAGTACTGATCAACATGTAACTATATTTTGGGGGTTTCGATTTTTCGAAAAGTGCAAATGTACTTTTCTGTGGTAACTTTCCTACAGTTTTTTCTTTTTGTGTGATGTTATCGTTAGTTAAGCTAGTACCTAATTATAAGATATTCACTTCATATGATGAATCACTATAGAAATTTAGTAAAAACCAAATTTGTGAGTGTGTCATTTGATATAAATTAAGAAATAATAAAACCACAACAATTCAGTCATTTCTTAATTCATGTCGATCTCTTCTACCACCACTAAATATATCATCTGCTGCTGTGTCGGGAGTACCTGCGTCATTGTTTTTGGGTGTTGGTAGTCGTATTTCATCTAAACTTTTCATTGTTCTTCACAATGTCCATAGTCATTCGCACTGGCGGATCCTGGGGGAGGAGGCCATGCCCCCCCTCCAAAAAATCCTAGAGTTTTCGCTTATCTTCCTTTATTTGGCAAAATTGATTTAAATATTCATTTATGCTCCAATTATATAATTGTTTAAACAATAATATTGTAAACATTTGATTTTTCATGAGCTTTAGCTGATTTTGTAAGGGGACATAAATTACAAAATACAGCAGAAACCCAAGCATTTGTACTGGCGTTTTTTTATTTGCATTGCTTTTTATTTTCAAAAGAGCTTTGATTTTTCCTTGCTCAGAGTTACTTGTAAACCTCATAATTAGATACCATGAAGTGTCTGATGTAAACTTTTTTTTTTGGTTGGTAAATTTAGCGGTCGAATTTAATGACGAAGCTGAATGGGCCAGTCTACACCGTCGAAAGCTTTTCTTCGAATTTATGTGCACCTAATATTTTTTGTATCATTCGAATTACGATACATTATTGAAGTTTTCCCACTATCCTTGGCAATTAATAGAACCCTGACAGCTCAACTGAAACTTAGTAAAAGCGTCTAAAAATCAGGGCGCTCTCAAAAACAACGTGCCATGTTAGTCACGAGGCGATACTGTGGTTCGAATGGTGCGTTTCGCTAGGCATGACCGGAAACCTCAAAACGGCGGCGATTTTCCGAAAGGAGAGATGCGTAGAAACGCTGTATCTACATATCGCTGTTTCGTCGTAGGTTTAAATGACGTGTTCAAGTTTCAATTCTTGCGCATTTCAAACATTACATTTAATAAATGCTTGTAAAATACTAATGCTACTCCTTCAATTCAGTTGCTATAAATTCTAAAACATCTTGCTACACATTTGAATATTTGACTTTCAAGAAAGCCAGCAAGCCCAGCCGAAAATTGAAAAAGGAGTGATAAATATTTAAACATTTCCAACGTGAGAATATTCGCTTTGTATTAACTTCATTGACACATACGGATACGTTTTGTTACATTCGCATAATTTTCCATTGACGTCCCCGCCTCACTGAAAGTAAAATGAGGCGCGCGCAGATGCATACGTAATGCGAAACCGCTCGCAAAGGTGAGAGAGTACGTTACGCGAGGAGTGCGGTCGAGTGATGCGTTTCCCCACCGCCACCGCGTCCGCCTCCGCCTCCGCTTCCGTTGGTTTGCGGTCGCGGGCCCCGCGCGCCTCTGCCGGGAAGTGGGTGGCAGGAATTCCTTTCGCCGGAAGGTTGGGCGGAGCGCGCGAGCTAGGTGGTAAGCCCTTTGGCGTTGAGATTGATCGTGTGAAGGAGGTTGAAGTGCGATATTTTCCCCAATAATTCGTTGGAATGATTTATGTGTTTCTGCCAATGCTTTTTACATTATACCAAAGACACTTGTATAGTTATGTATCCATGTTTCAAAGAGTTGGAAAGTTACGCTTCGTGGCTTCACAATAATATGATGATATGATTGTTTTTTATGATAATATGCGGTATGGTGGTTTTCCGTTTCCTTTCTTGACGTTCACGTCGCAAACACACGACGTAGAGCTAACACCAGCAAGGTGTTTCTCCTCGGCAAACTTGAAGCAGTATGTGCACAGTGAAGGATGATAAGTTGACGTTATTCTGTTAGCGGCGTGAGTAGTAGTTCGCAATTCCCTTAAAAAGGTGAGGGAAGCCGCTGCCCTGCCCGATTCGCCCTGCCTCCAAATTTGCCCCTCCCCGCTCTCTGCCCAGGCGACCCTAGTCGTAGCCCGCTGCCCGCCCGGGGAGCTAAAGAAGGCCAGAATAACGGAATCGTCTACTGGAGATACACGCATATCGCATTATGACTAACAACTGACCATCATCGACGAGCTGAAAGTATCGACGACGAGCTGAAAGTATCGACGACGAGCTGAAAGTATCGACGACGAGCTGAAAGTATCGACGACGAGTTTAGGATTAGGTTATCTGGAAAAAGATCATACAAACGTTTTCTTTGGGAATTTTGTTTGTATACAGGCATTAGTTAAAACTCCACATTTCGACCTCCCAGAGCTATAACTCTGTAACCTTAGAAAGTCCCGTTGAAAAATAAGTCCAATCAACTTTAAAGAGAATAAAATTTTTTACAACGTTTATATAAAACGCTTCTTTCGAAGCCGGTCAGCTACAGCTTTTCAAAAAACAAAAACAAAAAAAACCGCTATTTTTCATTTCTCCAATATGTCTGCAAAATACATAGGTTTATGATGTTATAATAAATTTAATTGACAATAGTATAATAATTATTATTTATTTCACTGAAAATGCAAACATTGCCTTACAAATGTACCCAATGCCGAAAATATTAAAATATAAATCTATCGGTGATACAACACAATTTCTCGAATTATATCTAATTTTTGTAATTTTCGAACATTCAGAGAGTTCAACGAAAACTAGACCCATATCATTCGTTAAGGTGACTCTTGTTCGGTCCATGGAAAGAGATTGAAGAAAAAAATCGTAGCGGTTCAGAAATTTTTGAAAATATGAAGGCCTCATGTAAAGGCGGCTCCACATATTCGGCATTCGGCGAACAGCGAGCTACCGCTCGCCCAATCCCGAACAGCTGATGTGTTCGTCGCTTGTTGCTTCCTTTGATGTGTCCAAAAGACCGACATGCGGTGGGGAGAGCTAGCACAGAACGTTCGTTACTCGGCAAACAGCAAGCAACTTATCCACACTACTCAGGATTAGGCAAGTGGTTGCTCGCTGTTCGCCGAATGACGAATGTGTGGAGTCGTCTTAAAGTTCCCCAAATAATCAAAATATCCGTTTCAAACTCGCAGGGCCTCGAGTTCGTTCGGATGCATTGGGACGAACAGATGAACTCAATTTTGGAGGAAAACAGCTGAACGAAGGCCCCTCTGGAGGGGATGGCGTCACACACCACCGCTTCCTCCTCCTCCTCCTCCTCCGGAAGCGGCAATTAGTTCCGAGCGGGTGGACGGGCAGAGAGGACGCGGGCATTTGGTGGGAAGAGAGGAGAGGAGAGGAGAGGAGCGGCGGTGACAGATTTGGTGACCTTCATGGGAAGTGCATTGCAGATGGCTGCGCTTGTCACTCGCTCCGTCCGCATTCCTTGCCGGAGGCACCGCCCGAGGCCGCTTTGGAGGGGCACAGTGTTGTGGTTATGATGTTACTCTGTAAATGCTGAGGATTAACTATCGACGTCATTACACAGAACAACAAGCGTGTGCACAAGTACGTTTATTGCCATCTCGTACACGGTTACTGCCAAGCAAATGCTCAATTTCATGAACAGAAGACGAGCAAGATGCATATTCATGTCGTACATTAAACTTGGATATAACATTAGGGTATCAGTGAAGGTAACGAAATAAGAAATAAAATTCCTCAAGCTTCTAAGAACAAATTTATACGGAAATTACAGAAACTGGGCTACTTATAGAGACCAAGTCGTCACATAATACCTACCGTCTTCTGATTTGTTAGCATATCTTACCGACTTTAATCACATGTCTCACCTTTAGAAATTACCAATACTTATTAAACGCCGCTGAGTCATCTCCACTAGTTAAGTTTAAAAATGATAATTAATTTAGAGATTCCGAAGTGTATCAGTTAGGAGCTGTAAAATTATTTTGCGTTAGTTTCATTTTCATATTCTTATATTATACAATAATGGTCATAAATTACTCTGTGGCTACAAATTTATTGGTATTTATACTATATAACTGAAATAGTTGTCTGAGTGCAGAATAGCTTCCCTTAGAGATTTGTGCTGTAGGTGGTGGTAGTGTATATGTACTTGTATTTAATCATAGGTTCAGTTGACGTAAATCAGCTGTTACGGTGTCATTCAATCGGGAGATTGAACGTCATTACGGTGACGTCACTAGTGACATGTAAGCTCCCGACTGGATGACACTGTAACAGCTGATAATCTGTTAAATGAAGCCCTAAATAAATCGAAGTATACAGGGAGCGGCGTCCCTGACAGTGTAGGCGCACTTCCTCAGGACCGGCGAAGTGCATTTGGGTGAGAGGGGGGAAGGGAAGATCGCGCTTATTGTGTGCGGTACTGTCGCGGCATTACTGTACGCGGCGGTACTGTCGCGGCATTACTGTACGCGGTGGTACTGTCGCGGCCGAATGTGTTCAAAGCAGATCTTGATCCGAGCAGACTTCCTACGAAGTGGTTCCGGAAGGGCGACAAACACACAGATAACAACGAACCATCCACCATCTCAGTCTCCAGCGTTGGTGAATGAGGAATGCCCAACTCAGGCAGGTCAAGGTCGTGGGCAAAGTAACTAGCTTTCCAGAGTTCGCGGGCACTGCGCCCAGAGCAACTGGCGCGTGGTTTAAACGTAAGGGTCGTACAAATGCTCCGGGATTGTGCAATCACTGGATACATGACCCTTGGCAGTCTCTTGCAGAAGTAGTTACTGTCTGAAAAGCAATATTAAATCCCATTTCTTGTACTAACGCAAAGACATGATACATTAAATTGAAATACGTCAGTCAGATTTCGAATTGTTAATGGGAAGAAAAATTAAACATTTTGAATCGAAAAGATCCTGGCTTCTTAATCACGTTTACTTAAGAATGCAATAACTGGATTAACCTATGTTCAGGGTAGGAGGTTAAAAAGACAAAGACTCTTGTCTGTTAAAAGGGCTGTTCACCCGCAAGAGATACTTGTTATTTTTTTCACATGATTGGCATATATAATAAATAATGATTTAATTAAATATAACACAAAATGAAAACAAGCAAGGTTTGGCCTATATTCCTGCCCAGTTGTCTACGGTAGGATTTGAAAAGAAAATAGATGGGAAATAATGTAATAAGGAGAAAAGTACGTAAATAAAATTTAAATCTCGGTTATTTAATAGAAAATGTCAGGCAAACATATTTTCGTATGAAGACGCCATTCTTGGTTATACCCGAGGAGGTTCTGCGCTTACTATCTCCGCTTCAGTGTGTACACCTGTTTCTGGATTTGGAGGGGAAATGAGAGCGGTGAGAGGGGGAAGTTGCCCGTGCTCGCAGGACCACTGTGCTTCCCCAGCGGGCAAGTCATTCGTGCGGGTGGTGTGACATGCCTGGAGTATCAGGCAATAGTTGTGTGGGGCAGTCGGAGTGTGTTGAGGCTTCTCTTGGGAGCTTTGTGGAGCGCCTGATCCCCCCCCCCCCCGAACTGAGCGCTCGCACAACTGCCCTTTCGATTCAGCCGCCTTTCGCTGTCGGATTCTGTCCGCATTAAGGATGCGACATCGATGGCAATGTTTTCCAAGTATCGATGTTTTTGTAGAAAAAACGATGTTTTAAACATGGGTGTATTTTCGGCGATGTTTTCCAACTATCGATGTTTTTGTAGAAAAATCGATATTTGAAACATTGATGTATTATCAGCGATGTTTTTGAACATCGAACTTTTGTGATCGATGTTTTATTTCGGAAAGACAATTTCCCATGATCGGAATACGATAAAGGTTAAAATATTAGATAATAACTGATGGTAACACTTAGTTCATGTGATGGAACCAAACTGTTTACACTACCTTCATCGACCAATCTCTCGTCCGAGATGATCTCCTTGCCCTTGTATTTCCTCTTTCTTCATATTCATTTTGCATATTGAAAAGTGTTCAATAAATAAGCTGTGGATGTAGGGTCTGCCCCTTCTTCTCGTACCCTTATTGGACGAATTGATAACATCGATTGTTTGCTAACATCGATGTTTTGTAATCGATGTCGCATCACTAGTCCGCGTTGCAATAGCGAGTCAAATCCGGACTGGGATCTCTGGGCATCCTAATCGCGTAGCGAACTCGCAGCTATGCGGAAGGAGACGCGCCTCGCCGCAGGCCCTTTGCCTTCCCCTCCCCCTTCGCCCTCGCGCTCGCTGCTCGCCCTTCCGCCCCGCGCCGTCGCTCCTGAAATAGCAGCGCCTATTAATCATGGCGGGGCGGAGGCGCGCGCCCCATCGCGGCCTCATTAACGCTGCGCAGGATGTTTGCGACCCCTTTCCTCGCCCCGCCCCCGCCCCCGCCCCACCCCACCCCCACCCCCGCGCTCCCGCGCCCTCGCACGCGCCATTAGCACCGGCCCGGAGGGGCATCGGATATGCCCCGCCCCCTTCCCAGGACGGCCTACGGGGCAAGGTTGCCATCGGCGCAGCTTTTCTTTCCAGATGAAGCAATGGGACTCTAATTAAATCCCTC
This sequence comes from Teleogryllus occipitalis, assembly GCA_011170035.1. Taxonomy (NCBI): domain Eukaryota; kingdom Metazoa; phylum Arthropoda; class Insecta; order Orthoptera; family Gryllidae; genus Teleogryllus; species Teleogryllus occipitalis. The sequence continues at coordinate 30,843 of BLKR01003686.1, read as the reverse complement.
AATGCCGCGGTCCTTAATCTCTGCAGCGGTCGCCGACCTCGCAGCTGTTTGTTGCCTCCAAGAAGCGGTCCTAAATGCTGCCCGGCGAGTGGGTGAAGTGGCAGTGGATGGAAGCCTTTCGTCGAAGGGCTGTGAATGAGCTTCCTTAACTGACCGATTCTTGTTAGTCTCCAAAAGACCTTATTCTCCAAACGAGTGGGCGCTGTGAGTGACCGCTCTTTCCTAGAATGGAGGTCGGCCACTTTCTTCAGCGTCCATAATTTGGCCTCTCGTAGAAAGTGCTTTAGGGAATTATACATTTTTTGAACTATAAAGAACCCGCGAATAAAATGCTAATGTTAGACTTTCTAATTCAGAATTGTGGCTCTCTTGTGCGTTTGTCGAATTTATTTCTGAATTTCTTTGAGAGTTCCAGCATCTTTGTGGAGAAGTTTTTCTGAATAGATGGACACTTTGTTGTCTAGAAATACTGAAGTATGTCCTTCTCGCATCAAAATTGTTCAATTTCCAAATCCTACTTCATTTTAGCGACTGAGAATCTCAATCAGATGCATCTGGCAGGGGTCGAAGAAGAGAGAACTGTACGTGATAGCTCTTTCGATCTCACTGAAGGATTGTTTGACTAATTGATTAGTGTAATTGATTATTTCAGTGCGCGTAATTTGCGAAAGTCATAAGTCCCGTAAGTGACGAGCATCCTTTTTGTCACGGAAAGTGGCGGTGATCTTCCCCTGCTGGATAACGAGTTCCGGCGCCGGCCTTCATGTCGGCTTGCTGGATTTTCCTCAATCAGGTACCTCCCACCAGTTGAGTCAAGCTCTACGCTTCCGACTGATCTCCCTGCATGTGTGGTAGTGTAGTGCATGTAAGAGTAAATGTGTGGAAGGAGTGAGGAGAGGACAAGAAAGACGAATGAAAGGTCCCGCGCGGACCGTGGCTCATTTGTTAGGGTACTGCTCCGGTATTCGTCTGGTATTGATCGGAGAATCCACGGGAAACTGCCAATCAGAGCAGCCGGCCGCTGAAATTCTCGTCCAGACAGCGGCTGAATTCGACATAGGTATACACGTTGTGTCGTAAATCGTGCCACTGTCGAGAGTGGAACCCTAGGACCTCCCGGTCAGAGCTCACTGAAGGAGTAAGGCGGCGATATCTACATTTCCGCGCACACTTGACTTTGGAAGGTACCTTCGCTCTAGAGGAGAATTCGCTAAGTATTTTCTTAGTAGATCGGGAGTGAAAGTGTGGATATGGAGCGGGTGTTCGCTCAGAGACCAAAGAGGAAAATGGTCACTGTTCCAGACTGCAAGCTGTGAATCTTTCTGCAGCTCGTCAGCACCAACGTAAGCAAACACGCTATGCACGTGGTGGATTTCTGCAAATAAACTTCGTTCTCTGCAACGCTTCTCCAAAGAGACGCCAAAGTCAAGGCGTTGCCGCTAGTGAGACACAAAGCATTTTCATTGTTTATTGTCTGCTCATACAAATTACTCTGTAAAGTTTAAATATCTTATGAAAATGACTAAATTACTTCTTCTAGCACGTTGTGTAGTTAATTTAAAAAGAAGATCAGGTACATTTTTTGAAAAAATAAATAGTGGTTCAGCGTTATTTTGCAAATCTTCGAACTTGACAAATTCGAATTTTCTGCCATTGATTTTCTAACGTTTGTCATGGGTTGTCGGCTTGCAATACACATTGCAACGTCGAGCCGCGGCAGTTTGAAAATCTGAGAATTCCTTCTAGATGTTGGGTGATATTTATCGCTGTATGAAACGCAATTTTAATCGTCGAATTTGTGTTGATAGTATTAGCTTTAAAAGAATTAATTTGCATACCAAATTTCTGTGATTTGTAATAAGTTTTACAAGAGATGTCTTGGATGTGGTAATAGGGGAGAAATTGCGTTATTATAATATTACGTAACCGTTACTAAGAGCGAGAAAGTTCGTGCTGTTGAAGTACCACTAATTTGTAATTCGGCCATTTGTAAAGACGAGGTCCTAGTAAGTGCACACATTTAACGTAGTAGAAGGCTTCTGTTTAAAAAAATGTGTAGCAGGAGGGAGATAAAATGTCGATTTTTGTCACTGCAGTCCCTCTGACCGGATGGTTCTAGGTTCGAGTCTTGACGGTGGCAGGATTTTCGATACTAACTTGTCAGCTAGGTAGAATTCAGTCGCTTTCTGGAGGAGAATTCTAGCTGCGGGCTGCTCTGATCGGTAGTTTTCCGTGGTTTCTCCGACCAACACCAGGCGAATGCCGGAGCAGTACCCTAACAAACGGGCCACGTACCACGCGTGATATTTCCTACCACTTCTTGTCCTGCTCTCACTCCTTATTCACTCACACTAACATGCTCTACACTACCACACATGCAGGGAGACAGGCTGGGAACTCAGAGATTGTCGCGGGAGATACCTGTTAAGAGGAAAACCCTGCTAGCAGACGGTAGATCGGCACCGGATCTCGTCATCCAGCGGGGGAAGACCACCGCCACCTTCCGAGGAGAAAACCAGTACAACACATTCAGGACTAATGACCGTAGTAGTTGACACGCCCGGGATCATTAACAATCAATCAATCGATTTTTGTGTATGTATTCGTGCTTGTTGAGCGCCCTCTACGGCCGATAGGTGGGTGTACGGCAGCTTCCTTCCCTGGGTTGGGCGCCTCGCAGCAGAGCGCTTTTCCGTCTCAAGAGATGTGTAATGAAGCCGAAGTATGACATCGATATGCATTTCTGAAACATATATTTGAAATTCTTGAGAGGGTCGTCTTGTGCAAGTGCAGCGCGCCCGTTTGTCGCGCGTCAGCGCCGCGCCGCGCCGCGCTGTGCTGTTGTTTCCGCCTGCAGAGACGACGACGGCGCAGGCGCGAGTCTTCTTGGGAGGCTTCCCGCGATCGCCACTCTCTCTATTTGGCCATCCACTCACATCTAACCTTTTAAGATTGGCGGGACCGCACACAGAGATAAGACGAGTGGCATTGCCTCCGTGTGGAACGAACATTTGTGGAAATAAGAAACGTATTATTCTTAATTTGTGTGTTATGAATGGTTTTTTGCTTAACAATGGAGTGAAGATAACCTGATCTGTTCGAAACAGTAAAACTTTTTAAAAAAATGTTCTTATTCGACAAATTTATCTTTTGAGGTTCGTCATGTAGTTTATTCAAGTCCATTTAGGATGCGGCTATGCTTAAATCGTGATTGGTTTGAGTCTGTCATTATAGTTCTAGATAGGAATGCAGTGGGGAGATGCGTTGATAGTTCTAGATAGGAAGACGATAGGGTGAATTGGTAGTTCTAGATAGGAAAGTAATGGGATGTGAATGGGTAGTTATAGATAGGAAGGTAACATGGGTGGATTGATAATTCTAGATAGAGAGGTAGGGGGATTGGTATTTCTGGTTAAAAATATGTGCTTGCGTGTGTGTGCGCGTGTGTGGATGAATGAATGAATGAATGAATGAATGAATGCCTTATTTTACGTGGCGAGACCCAGGCTATGAGGCCTGCTCTTCCGTTTGACTACGTGTGTGTGTGTGTGTGTGTGTGTGTGTGTGTGTGTGTGTGTGATTTGGTAGTTTTGAAAGCGGTGGGGTGGATTGTTAGTTTTAGAAGGGAAGGTAGCGGTGGATTGGTTTTTCTAGATTAGAAAAAACCATTCACCTCCCTCCGCCTTCCAGTTATGGAGATAGTGGATTTGTATTGTAATTTCTACCCAAGTTGAACATTGTAGAGCAGATTGAATTAGATAAAATGTAAGAAGTATTGAAGATCGGAGAAATACCATAACGAATTTCATAAAAGAATTAACATCTGTTTCAGTAGAAGTGGATTCAAAAGTATATGCGTTTTCGGTGCTTCTAAACATTTTCTCATATTCTCTTATTGGAACATTTGTTCGTGAAATATGTTCTTAAAGCGATGCGTTTAAAGCACGTTTCTTTCCTTTTAAGGTAAATTAATTTCAGAAAGAAATATTATCAATTTTTCTTTGAATTGAAAGACCGCAATATCATCCACATGAAAAATTATAGGAAAACGTCTGTGTAGCTTCTGCAAAATGGAGAACAGGATACATGTGGACCGAGATCGGTTTTACCGAGTAGGCAAAGATAGTTGTTTCACCACGCTTTTGACCTTTCACAGTAAAATTTCTTTCTGTTTATCCGCTTTTTTTTCGCAAGATAACTCTTGTTTAAATAGCTTCCAATGGTGTATGCGAAAACCGTGTGTATATCCTCCTGCTTCACAAAGATGGTGAGAACGCTATCGCCGCCCGCGAGGCCGATCCGGCTCCGGGCTCTTGAGCACCCACCCAGTAACCCCGCTGACGTCACAATATGCGACGAGTGGCCTCGCGTGGGAAGACAATCCGAAACCGATGCATTCCTGGCCTCAGGGCACAGGACGCAGTAGAACAGCGTCGCGCCATATTTATTGTTGTTATTATTTCTAGTAACAGTGAACAGTTTCTGAACAGGAAAGAAGAGTGAGCTTGTTGCAGGACTTAAAGAAAGTTGTGGGATGTATTAGTTTAGTGTAATTTTTTTTACGATTCGGTTTTCAGAAATAAAAAAGGATGGGGGGGGAAACAATTGTACTCAATTTCAAATTTGTTGGAGATTTTCTTTTCATATTTTGTGATAAACTTGTTTCATTTTGTGAGAGACTTGAATTTTAAGATCTGTGTAGGGAGTTTGTTCACCTTCAGACGTTAAAGCGCTATCGATCTACTGCGCATTCGCAGTTTGTTTCGCATCTGCATATGTGTAGAAGAACGATAGTGCTGTCAACTGTGGCGTGCACAAAGTCTTTAATGACCCATTCTAAAATTGTCGTAACAAAACGGTGGATATGAAATCTTGGGTCGACACTAATTTTAACTATACGATGTAAAAACACAACTCTGTTTTCTTTACATGTTTTGACCCCGATGCAATTCTTCGAATTCCTTCGTCGAAAGTTATCGCTTCCTCTCCAGCCTGATTCTCTTTCTTCGTTGATTGTCACTGGCACATGGCATGACTTCACGCGTACGCTGGCAGAAATGCCTAGATCTTGGTATTGGAAGAGACCATTTTTATTTCCTTAATATCGATTATTTAATCGATTATTGAAAACGATTATCGATTATTCAAATCGAAGAAAATATTTCATAATCGTACGTTGTGATTCTAAGGCTTGCACGATCGCATTGCTAGCGGGTTGCAAAAACCTCGTGTCTGCCTCATTCACACTGTTAAGAAAGTATACTCCGAAGAGATGAGATGAGATGAGATTTGTAACGAGATGAGTCGAGAGAGATTAGTCGATCAATTAATGAGAAATGTCATTATTGAACTAAAATAATTATGAATACCTAATTGATAAACCACCTAAGCCGTGGTTCCTCGTATGTCTTGTAAGTGTTGAATAGACAAATGGGTATTCATAATATTTTAAATGATTTCTATTAAGTCAATATTGCACTAAGTACTTGAACAGTTTAATTTATAGTATAAGGCTGAATTTACGCTTGAATAGCGAGTGCCCAACAGCACACACCATTCATTAGACTTTGGCGAATGCAGTGAAAAGACTTGGTTTAATCAATGAGCAAAACCGGGATCATGAAAGCGTCCGAAGTTTTGAAGGTAATCTGTGCATAAAGAATTCTGTACACGCTTTTAGGTACAGGTGGTAAGAGTGCGATTTGAAACATCATTTGTTAGCAACGTAAGGAATTATTTTACATAGATATAATTCTGTAATATAAAATATCGTATTTTTTATGTAACTATACAAGACAAGGGAGTGTCCTTTAATCCGACTGCTAACGCAGAGAAAGGAAAGGTGGTTGTCTGTGGGAATTGTATGTTTGTTCGTATCCACCCAGCGCTCAAGATATGTGACGGTTTATAACCAGGTTAAGTCAAAATTACTCTATATTCTCCCGGGAGTAGCATAGGATAGGATCCGTTCTGAAGGCGTCATCTTTCGTCTCTCGAACGTTACTCATAGTAAAAATAGAAAGCCGTGCAAGTTCACAGAGTTGAAAAAATATTCTTACAGATTGGATTGTTATGTTGTTTATTGTGTGTTCGGCAAAGCGTGTGCTGTGCGCAGTCGGAGGTGGCCCGAGCGGGCGCTGGTAGACTAGTCGCCTCTCTCGAGGGGGCGGGGCAAGGGGCGGGGCTGGGGCAGGGGGAGGGCTGTATTTTTAGCCGCCGCGCGCTGCGGCCCAGGCTGCCTTGCGACATGACCGGGAGAGCCGGCCCAGACGGCGATTAGAGCAGGTACAGGGCGCCCCTCCCTTCATCTCCCCTCCCATTTGTATCGGGTGATGATTCGGAGACTACGGCGTGGACGCCCTGCTGTTGCCAGCCACGGGGGTTTGTGTTCGGGAATCAAGGCGAGGACGAAGGAACATTTGCAATATACTGTCAGAGTAAGCAATTAGAGGCAGAAACTTACACACAGTCTAATAGTTGCTTTCTGATCATTTGCGAAGGTGAATGGTCCATAGTATCTTAACACATTTTGTAGCAGAACAAGATGTAAATAACTATTGTACTGGAAAGCAACGGCGGCTACGACGTCGGCGCGCTTATGTGTGCGTGCGTGTGTGTGTGTGTGTGTGTGTGTGTGTGTGTGTGAAAAGAAATAGGCCTCTAAAGTGTACTAAACGTATGTTGATACTTCTGTGAAAGCTGTGGTGTTCCTGAGGCTTGGCACTGTAAAAGCAAAGCGTCAAAATCACGTATCAGTTCCCCCAACAAAGCGATTTGAATTTTATTTGTAATTATGCTTGTATGGTTTGATATTCGTTCTATTGTATTAATATCAATACCTGGCAGATTGGAAAGAAGAGGGCATCTGCGGGACTTTGGCGAGGACCAAATGTGAAGAGGAAATATGAACGTTCCGTGTCCTTGGCTGGACACGACCCTTATTGTCCGATTTAAATGTTCTCTATCCTCAAGGTCACGAGCGGGAAGGAGAGGCGGGGCACTGTCTTCCAATCGAGAGCTTTGATGCGACGTTTTTGTATTGAAGCTCTCGATTGGATGTGTTTCCTTCTTCCAGTGACCTTGATATAGAGGAGATACTGCCTTTAAATCGGACCTTATCTCTCCTGTACTTACAGGGACTCCAATCGCCGGTGAGACAGTGTATGCTCTCGTTTGTTAAGTTACCCCTCCGACACTCGCAGCGAACAAACCCTCTGCAAGTCGTATACTCCACGTCAGGCATGTCAAGGTCGCGGGTAAGGTAACAGGCTTACTAGAGCTCGCGGGCATTGCATCCAGAGAAATTGGCGCGGGATTTAAGTGTAAGGGTTGCGCAAATTCATCCGGAGTGGCGGTACGTCACTGAATACCTGGGCCATGACAGTTACTTGACAGTTATTGTCAAGAATTTAGCTATATGAATTCCCATTTTCTCTTTAAGCCAAAAAATGATCCATTAAAATGAAATAATACACCAGTCCGACTTCAAATTCTCAATTGAAATTAAAATTAAAAAAATTGAATCAAAAGTATCTTGATTTTGTGATCCTGATTACTTAAGAAAACATGACGCGAATATAAATGCATGAAATTTCCACGAGGTTTCATTCTCGGGCATGCCACGTTCAGGTTAGAAGGTTTAACAGACAAATATTCCTGTCTGTTAAAAGCGATGTCCGTCGTTAAGCTTATAAAACTTAGGCAACTTATAGAGGCTTTTTAATTTATTTCAAATTATTGCTGAATACAATGAATAACGGAATTATTTAATAACACAACACAACACAACACAACACAAAACGAAAACAAGTAATGAATTCGCCATTCAAACATATTCCTGTCACATAGCAAAGATGTTTATATCATGGAGAATTTAGTAAAAAATATAACCATTAAATAGTAATAAGTAGTGAAGAATATAAACATAACCCAATTCTCTGTTATTTGATAGAAAAAAATCTGGCAAAACATATTTTCGTATGAAGCCACTATTCGCCGCCTCGCGCCGCTTCACCTTGTGCATGTACACCCCTTTCTGGATTTTAAGGGGAAATGAGTGCGGAGTCGGAGAAAGTTGCCCGTGCCTGTAGGAGCGCCGGGTTTCCCAGACGGGCAAGTAGCTCGTGCGGCTCGGTTCGACGTGCCTCTCTACGTTTTATATACGATGAGCTATTCGTACAATATGTTCTTAGGTAGGCTAGACATTTTCATTCGGATGGTACATATGTTTGTTTCTTATTTTCAATTTCCATTCGACAGTGAAAGAGGAATTGTTAGGATTGGTTTTTCGCACATCTCTGGTTTTGTTTCGCAAGTTTAGGAGCCACCAGACGTTTTCGTCAACGTGTGTGATTTGAAGTCCAAAGATTGAAGTCGCGAGTGCTTAACCCTGCTTTCGCGGGAATCAACATGCGTTGCATGATTAGAATATATGCGAATTTCATGCAAGTCTGACGGTACTAGGCGTCCAGGAATTGACGTCATTCCGTATACTTAAGTCGTTCTTTCAGATAACTCTCAATATCTCAGTCGTAAAAATATCCGTAACTGCACAGCATGTTTCAGAACTCATGAGAACGCACACGAGTCTGTAAGGTGGCTATTAATCTACAGCCGCTGGGGCATGCCACTTCTTCCTCGTTTCCCTTGAAGTCTTAAAGATGGTGCAAATCTAATGAGTCGCCCCCACATGTTGTTGCACGGTATGCATTCTAGAAAGAAATGTAATGATGTAAAAACTTGGAGAACTCCAAATGTTTGTCGAAATTGTAAAAATTGCAATAGGAAAGTATTATTTATTTTTAACGGCAAACTTGAATACATTTATTTAATGAATAAAGGATATCTCAATGATACATGAAATCTTACCATTATAATTTTAAGAAACAAATTCTTAGTTTTTAATGAAATAAAGAAATAAAATAAGTAATCTCCTATAATTTAATATTGCATTTTTAATGAAATGAAATATGTTTCATTCTTTCGCAAAACTTCGTAATTACGTCAGAAAAAGTGTTACTTCTAAGCGGTGAACTTTCGAGATATTGCACGTGGGCACTAGTTGTGGAATGTGAACGTCGTTTGAAGCGCGGGAAGAGGGAATTGCAACAGGACACTTGACCCGTCCAGATGTACACTACGGAGGAAACTGTAATTCCAGGGTTCTTTTCATCTTCACATTTTCCGAAAACATGACGCGAATTAGAGTTAATTTAGCACTGCGAAAGGAGGATGTTGTTCATTAGAAAAGCAACAATATTAAATAAGATGACTACAGCAAAAACAAATATTAAATAAGGTGACTACTACAAATATCAACCAATATGATACACAATATGAATATTTTGAAAATAGTTTTGTTATGTAGACTTAAACAAAATTTACTATTATATTTTACCTTTGTTATTATTGATCCAACTGAAATAAATAAAACATTCTGCTAGTCCATCTTGTGTTTGGGGCCCTGGAAACAAACATGTGAAAAGTGTTGGGTGATTTTTGATCGAAAACAATTTCAATTTTATATTCTGTATTCAATTTTGACCTATGGAAAACGCAGTTGGTTTGATTATTAATATGAATTGTACAATGGAAAATGTTTGGGCGGAATTTAATCTGTACAAATACAAATGTGGTGTATACAATTAGACATTTTTTTGTTTCAAGTTCTGAATTGAGCAGTTGCACACTGTTCTGTTAAGTTTTGCTTGTCGATTGCTGTACCTTGTTTTTCTTTCTGTACATCCACTTCCGATATCCGACCACAACCGAGTTTCAAACGGAATGAATGGCGGAAATGCCCCGGCTTCGGGCTCTTGTAATACTTATGGTCGAAATGTTTGCAGTTCAAATTGTGTAATACGGAAGCCTTGGGCGTGATTCGACAGCGAACTGAAAGATCGCCACGTGGGTAAAATTTGAAAGGAACAGAATCGGAAATCACCAGCGGGAAAACAGAAACAATTGAAAGCAAGCTTGCTTCGCGTCAATAGGATTTGAGAGTTTTTGTGGACTGTAGCGTTAAACGTTAGGAAATAACCAGGAAGTGACCAGTGACATTCAAATGTACAAGTAGTCCGCAATAATGTGAGCGCTTGCAAACTGTGACGGCAGTGTGTGGGGCTAATTCTAAGTTCCTGTGATGTCACATCTTTTGATTGACATTTGTTCCAGTAGAGCTGCACACAATGACTCATATGTGTATATAATATTTTTGTATAAATAAATATAATAATTGTTTACAGATATATGTGCTTCCAACATGATGTTGTATCATGGAAATACACTCGTAGCTTGCAGGACAGTCTCCACTATTTGGAATAAATTCGGTTTATCGCGATCACGTGACCGAGATTTAGTGTTCGATACAAGCGACGGGATTACACTCGCTATTTTTGGCGGCGCTTAGCGTTTCCGCTTTGACTTTAACGACGTCGCAGCTGGCGCATGCGCCGAGGGACGGGAGGCCATGGTGCGCTGTTGCTTAGTGAAGCTGCGTGCAGCTAATTGCTCGTCGAAAAGTCCTACTTTTTAAAAGGCTAATTGAATTTTGAGAATGGATTTCTCGTTTCACCAAAATAGGCCTCCGAGGGACGAGTGGAAAATGTATAATTATTTTTTTTACAAAACTTAAAGAATGGTAAATTACGAAGTGTTTATTAGTTCCAAATGTACTGCCAGTCTGGTCCGCGTGAATATATTTTCCTAAACTTGCTTAACGATGGGAATTTGTATTCAGAAATGGGAGAAAAATGTCTTGCAGGCCGAAGTGAGTGGATTGTTTGGCACTGCGTGCTGCGTTATGAGCGATTGCTTTGCAGTGCGGGAAGTGTCGAAACTGTGCGAGCGCGCGGAGTTGGGAATCGCCCGACTGCATCCCGCGAACACTTTTCAATTCACCCTCACTTCCCAGCTAAGCCTTCGTTACCTGAGAAGACAGCCCAACTCCATCCCGTTTCCTTCATCCGTTGTTTGGGAAGGAGTAAAAATTTTAGTCAAGTGTGCATTCAGAAGTAACACAAATAGATTTTATCGCACAAGTCTAGAGAAAACTTCGAATACAGGGGAACGTCGCAGAATCTTCGGAATTGTGTATGTTGAGTCATCGAGGTCAGAAGATGGTCGTGATAGCTGATTTCATGTAATGTTTCCACAAACTTCTAAGCGGTGGTTTTCAATGTCGACTGTGCTCTAGAAGGACGTGCAAATATTTCTTGAAAACAGACAGAAGTGGATAAATTATAATCGATGATTCTAAGCAGACCACGGGAATCGTAGAAATCGATTTTCGTACTAAGGAGGAAAACAGAACGGGATGGAGTCGAGTAATGCCCTTTTGGGGAGGTAGATAAACGGCGGAGGAAAAGTTGAGCGCGGGATGCAGTCGGTATACGCCCCGCGGAGGCAGTGCCTTCCTCGCTCTCGCCAGCCTCCTTTGGCGCCCAGGCGCTGCGCGTCCCGCCCGCCCGCCTGCCCGCCGCCGCCGCCGCCGCCGCCGCCGCCGCCGCCGCCGCCTGCCAGCGCAGGGTCGCGTTTGACGTCAGACGTGGCCGCGACTGCCCGGCAGCGGGCCCACTCTCCCGCCCCGCCCCACCCCGCCCCCTCACGGCCCATTCCGCCCCGCCCCCTTGCCTGTCCCGCGGAGCGCGCGCTCGCCTCGCCTCGCCTCGCGTCGCCGGGCGGGCGGGCGGAGAGCTCGGTTCCTGGCAGCTCCGTCGCATCCTCCTCCTGCGCAGAAATACGTAATGATGCCTCTGTCACGAATAGGCAGGACGCGTCTGCTTCTCCGCATTCGGATCGCATCAGACGAAAACAACACTCGGCTCGTTTAAGGACTCCAAGTGACATTCATCCACGTACTTCGTTATGACTGCCACTCACCGGTAAGGCTGGGGTTCGTTTGTGGAACGAAGTCTATGTATGTGAAAGCTTCTGTAGTTGCGAGCAGACTTGAACCGAGAACATGCCAAACTACCAGCCTATTTCTTAATTACGATCCACTATTTAATGTTTAAAATGAACAGAAAAAGCAGTTGTGATGTGAAAAAAGTAGTGATGAAGAGGAAAAGTAGGCAATGCATGACATATCTGATGATATACTCGAAGTTAAACAAGCCACTAATGGACGTATTGACAACGCCCGGGGGGAAAATGTACAATGTGAAAGAGCCTGAGAAAAATCTCGATTTTATCTTTACGTTCCACAATTTAACTTCCATTGGGAAGCAAGTTCGTTTAATGTTTAGCTCACATTTTCACACTTTATCACATTATGTGCATTGTAGTAAGAGTATCATGATGTTTACAGTAATGGATGTTTTTAAGCACAGAGTGCGCAGAGGGCCCCCCCTGAAAATTGTGAAAGGGGGCCGTTTTCTTACGTAATGAATACTAGTTTCCGTAAATGTATTATAATCTTGTTTCCCCTCTTTAATACTCGATAATTCGGAGAACGCGACATTGGGGGATGAGGCTCTCCAAGCATCTGTTAACCCTGTGAATGGTTGAACACAAAATGAATTGTATTTATTTATTAAATCATTAAAGCATATAGTCTAATCTTCCGTATAGTATCTTTTATTTATTTACTTGTAAAATATGTCATGTGTAAATTAAAAAACTATTGGTAAAAGGGGCCCAGAATTGAAGTGCCCCCTCTTGATTGAGACTGCGAAAGCCTTTTTTTATGTATTTTATATAATTGTGAACAATTTTAGCTAAGATAATGTTTTGATTCAATAAGGCTGTTATTTGTGAAGGTGGAATATTAGACGTTTATTTAATCAAGCAATGAAAGACAGAATGATGTCAATATGGCGTGTTATCCCACGCGCATTACACTTTTGAAAGACTCACTGAAAATGGTGGGAAAATCTATAATATCTGCTGTAAAAACATAATAGTAATGGAATAATGTAATGGTTTATTTCCGATTTTTGTATTAGGGCTCGAACTCATGATAAACAAAAACAAAAAAATCAATGCGAACGAAATTGAAACGTCAAAATATCATCTAATTCTTTTCGAAAACGAAAACAATTTATGAAAAGTAGCAAGCCCATACCGATGGTACACGAATGTTAAGTTGCGAAAATACGTAATGAAACTTCCCTGTTCTGGCGCCAAAACGAACCTCTGGAGTATTGTTAATTTTTTGACGTAGGAATAGTAAGCACCAATGAGGAAGTTGGCCAAAATTTTTGTTGCGTAGTGTGATGCATTAACATAATTTGACAGTTTTAATCAATACACAGCGGGACGTTTACTGCCGACTTCCGCACGTGCTCTTGAAGCGGTTGACGTGCGGGTCACGTGGCCTGCTGGCAGGAGGCCCTGCTTGCCCCCTCTTCATGTGAGCAACGCCTCCGCCGCCGCCGTTTGCCCGCCAGGCATTCTGCGCAAGTCGTTAGGATGTTCTCTTTCCACTGACGTAACTCCCGATCGGACAACACACTCGGAGTGTAAACTTTGTAGTAAACATTACAGCTTAGGCGAAAATAGAATTGTTTATTTTGGTATTTTCCATCATCTTTCTGTTATGTTTCTTGGCTCACCTTGTTGCGTCGTGTACATCTTGCTGGCAGGTATGATTTTGTGATGCATATGAAATTGACCAAAACGTGTGTGACCGAACTCCTTGCTGTCGGGAAGGAAAGAGGAACTGAATATTTACTTGTAGAGGAGAGTAAGAGCCTGGTGTGGCATATAGCACAGTGTCTTGTAATGGAAATGCTAAAGGTCTTTTGTCACCAAACGTTTCCTAAAAGACTTAACTAACCCTCAACTACCAAAAAAAGTACTGAACCTGCAGATTTCGGCTCCAAACAGCCCCTACTGTAAGAAAACTACTTTCGTAACTCCGGATGTAAGATGAATTTTTTCTGCGACCTAGTCTAATCCCTAAAACATCGCTGGGGTAGCAATTCAATTCAATTCAATTCAGTCTTGTTTTATATGGCGACGCTCAGGCCATCGAGCCTGCTCTTCCGCCTGACCATGCAAATTTCTTTAAGCTTCTTTCGCCATCTGGCAGAGAAAGAAGGTATCACTCGGGCGACGAAACAGGCGATTTCATTTCAGCTCTGAAGCTTCTTTAGTCTTGAAAATCTTTTTCACGCAGCAAATCTATAACATTGTTTGCCGGTTTTACTTCCCCTCCGAAGGAAGGCATACGGAGGATTTTTTGTCCCTTAAAAATCCGTCTTCGATCTGTGTTGAACGCGCGAACTTAGGTGTCAAGAGTCCGATATATTAACTGAAGCCGCAAGTGACAGCCGAGTACGGTTACAAGCAAAAATAGCCGAGAAAAGGAAAGCAAATAAAATAATATTATTATTATTATTATTATTATTATTATTATTATTATTATTATTATTATTATTAATTATTATTATTATTGATAATAATAATAATAATTATTATTATTATCATCATCTTCTGCATCGTGCGAGTCTAATTCAAAATAAAAGGAATAAAATTTTCCTGAAAGCATGTACAGAAAAGCTGAAATTTGATTTAATTAATAATTGCATAGATGTACCGGTAGATGACAAATTGGCTTTTCAACTTCATTTGTATTGTTTTGTTCATTTTTATGTATTTTTTTTAATATGCTACAGCACCTTATTAATTCCATCAGAAAGTTCTGGTTCAAGTTTAAAAGAAAAGCTTTAAAGACATTTACATGTATTTTATTTACAGAGACGGTCATACCACCTACGTGCTTTCATTAACTAGGGATGATACAGCAGTACATACTTTTTCGCATTATTTCTAACGTTTACAGTATTCGAAAATTCAGACTTCAAAGAAAATGTGACCTGTGCCATACTTTTAAGCGGCATCTGTTTAATCCGTAGAAAAAATTGAAAGAAACATTTTTGAGCGATTTTTGGAAAAAATGTTCTTTTTATAAATTGCATTAACTTCAAGAGAAAACTACTCATTTTTTAAAACAATTGTATTAGACATATTTCAAAAATCTGATTTTTTAGAATATATTTTGTTTGGGACGAAAATCTCTTAAATATTGTAGTTTTGGAATGTTAAATTTTTGCAATTGTTTGCAATTTTCGAAAATTCTGAGAATTTGTGGGAAATGAGACATTTTTATCGTCCTTAATACAAACGAGGAGGAAATTTCAAGAACAAATTTGGAGCTGTTAATCAGAAATTATTGTTTAGAAGTTGCCTGAATTTCATGCAAAATTATGCGAAAACTACTCATATATTCGAAAAATTGTTCATGATCTTGTTTCGACATCTGCCTTTGAAAAATAGATTTCATTAAGAAGAAGATATTTTTCGTCAATATTGTAGCTACAGGTAAATTTAGGCAGTTCAACGAAAATGAGACCGTTGCTTTAAGCGTCGACAGACAGATCTTGCGGTCAACCGATTTTTCGGCATTAAAAACCACAAAACATGCAATCTGACTAGTGACTGAAAGGTGTTAAAGAAAGGAATTTACCAAGTTTAGGAACAAGATCTATCCACTTTTTCGTTATGAGGTCCTTGCAAGAGTTTTTCTGTCGACAATTCGGCGCACGATTACAATACTTTCTTTTCTTACGAAGTAAGGCGAGAAAATAAAAAAGAGATTGTCCTGTTTCCCTCACCCAGGGGTTGCAGGATTCACTTTAGTAGTTTGAGTGTTGCAAGAATGAGGCTTATATTCAGAATCCTTTTATTATGTAACAAATATTTCTCTCCAGAGATTGAAGATATTTGCGTCCTGCCTCCACAATCCGACATCTGCGTCATAAATGTAATTTACTTCTTATTAGGGTAACAATCGTGACATAAAGTTCGTGCACTGTGGTGTGAAAATTGTCATCTTAATAAATTACGGGTTTTATGCGATTTGACAATACCCTCCTTTTAAACCTTAAGTGCGTGTTCCAAGAAATGACTTCTTTTACAGATTTTGTGGAATATGTATTTGACGACAGTGAAGGGAGTCAATGGCCGTATTTTTCTTTCAATTAGCATGTAGTACGTCATCTCAGTTGTTTCTTAGAAGTTGCTCTCTTAAGTCAACTTTTTTGTTGTTGTGCAATTTGATTAGCGCGGAAGCGACCACGCAGTGGTGAGAGCGCCCTGAGAAGTCTGCCTCTTGTGCACCCGCGAGGGGAGGGGGAGCGCTTGTCGCTTTAACACTGCAAGGGATCAAGGCGAAAACCTCACACACTGCACGAACTCAAATCCCATAAAAACAGTCGTAATAATTAACTATAATCAAGGTTTGATTTCTGGTGGGACGCGACGGAACGGCGTACTGCTACCTGGGGAAAAATTATTAAATTATATGATAAATATGTAATTATTTCTATTAAATTAATAATTAATTAGTGTCGCGTTCCGGGACCTAAAATTTTATAAATCAAGCACTGACTATAATAATAAGTAGGATTATAATTATATAAAAAATCTTGATTTTGAGAGAATTGCCGTTGTTTGCAAAACATTAAGGCATGAAATGATGCACACGGATACCTGAGGACTAACGGGCGTTCAACAGAATTTATCGTTGTTGTTCGTTGAATCAAAAAGTTTCCCTGTTGTTTTTCGGCAAGTTCCAAAGGACACACACGCGCCCATGCGTACACTTTGATCCCTCAAAGTCTGATTGAACTCCACAACTATAAGAACAACTCATGCTCTCAGCAAAATTACTCCACACACGTATCATACACCCGATCAAATATTATTATTATTATTATTATTATTATTATTATTATTATTATTATTATTATTATTATTATATGCGTATCGACTATTTTTGACCACGCTACACGTTTTCTTCAGAGGTCCAGTCATATTTATCCCAGAGAGATTAACGTTTGTCATTATGGGGATCAGCTTTTCGGTTGCATCCCTTGGTAATGCAAGGTTGTTACTCCTTGAATTATGAATTATGGGGTGATAAGATGATGAGGGGTGAAGGGACTATCACAAATACGACCATGCCTACGCAGGACTTGAACCTGCAGTCTCCTCAATCGTTTGCCGCAATCGGCTTCGCCACAGGGGCCGACTTATTATTATTATTATTATTATTGTTATTATTATTATTACCAACCCTTAAATTGTCGACTAAATATGTTAGGTGTCCGTTAAATATTCCTGGAATTCGATTAGTTTCATTTGTACTTTTATTCATGATAAAGTTGGCCTGTTTTCCTCAATTAGGGCTGCCTAGTAAGTCGCGCAGAAACAGAAGCAGAAAGTATTATCGAATTTATCGGTAACGACATCGATAGCGATATAGCTTATACAAATAAGCTTATATAATATAGCTTATACAAAAAGCGATATAGCTTATAATTTTCCTTTCGTAGAACTACCACTGAATCTCTCCCTTCTTGATTTCAATAGTCTGTGAAACACTTGTTACGAGGTCCACGAGCATATGATTTACTCGCGCTTACTATTGTATAAAATATTGCAAACCCAAAGGAATTCACTATAATACATTTAAAATTGTTGACGTCACTTTATGCCTAGTAGCCACTGTCACAAAGACGGAACATTTTGGCGTCCCGTTTTCCTTTCAGAAAAATATTAGACGGGGACTCAAAAAAAGGGACTGTCCTGGCTAATACGTGACATCTAGTCACCTTATACTCTTATTACGAGGGTACGGTTTCATATGCGCTAAAATCTTAAAAATATGCATGCAAATATGCTTTAAAAGTAGGAAAATATGCACTTAACAAGAAAAATATGCTCAGAGAAAAGTGCGGGTTTTATTCTCTACAAAATAGTTCGATTTAAATGTTGAATGATACACACTGATAAAACAATGTAGGCTTTCACTGCCGGAGTTGTAGTCAAAGATTTCTTCCGGGCTGAAGGGCCGTGGTCCATTGGAAAACATATTTCCAGACGTTTCGTCCGCAACTACGGTGACATGGGAACCGGGGAACCTTCAAAGAGGATTCTTCGTCCGAGACCACATCGCCACTGAGGATGTCTGCCGTAGTTGCGGACGAAACGTCTGGAAATATGTTTTCCAATGGACCACGGCCCTTCAGCCCGGAAGAAATCTTTGGATACACACTGAATTTAATTTCAGTTGCAAGAGGTTATAATACATGTTTCCAAATTTTCTGGGATAAATCATTTTTTGTTACCCGCAAGAATGTTCTTATACAAAGTTCTTTCAACTTCACTTGAGTTTAGTGGACAATACTTCAAAGCTACAATTTCTTTAGTTGTGTAATTTTCAGTACCATGCGTTTCACACTGTAAAATGCCACATAACTTTTTCACAATTAAGGCGTTCTCAAACCAGAATTTTTTTCTTGAATTTTCTTCATTTCTTCTGTTAAGACTTGTCGTATTGGTCCTGGCAAATTGTTGAATGACTTTGCTTCAGAATTCAGTCGGACATGTTTCGTTCCCACGGACTTGTTTGGATCGACTTCCTTATGAACTGCACCGCTCTAATCATACAGATATGATACAAACTCGAAAGCCATCTCAATGTTCCTCCGAATTTTATGAAGGAATAAAAAATAAAAAATGTAAAATATGTAAAATATGCAAATATATGCTCTTAAAATGAAAAAATGCTCAATCATCCCAAATAAGCAAAAATATGCACTATAAGAACTTGTGTATCGATCCCAAACAATAAGAAATGAATTTGTGTGCTTTACGCATATCATTACGTTTAAGGAAAAAAACAAACATGCAAATATACAAAATCCGCAACCTACTTATTGACTATGAAATGATTTACCTCCACACAATTCGTTTATTATTATTATTATTATTATTATTATTATTATTATTATTATTATTATTATTATTATTATTATTATTATTGAATTAATAAATGTATCCGTTTAATTAAGGAAGCAATAATTGTTTTCAAAGTTATTAAACTGGAAAGAACATTCAAGCCTAAAGATCATCGTTGTGGGCGGCAGTAACCGATTGAAATAAAAGATATTGAAATAAATATATAGTCAAAAGGCAAGGGAAAATGGAAGGAGTTTTGTTCGAAGAAGCTTGGCTTGAAAATAAGTGACTTGAAAAGACAATCCACTAGTTCAGAAGAAAAGATGCAGTGGTTGTAAAGCAATGTTGATATTCTGTCACAAAGTTTGGGGAAAAAATCTAAATAGCTTGCTTCGTTCGGATGGTCAATTGTATTTGCCATTCTGCTAGAAGTGTATCGATCGCTATTCATATCGAAAATGGTACCAGAAGGTACCAACATTTTATATCCTTTAATTAAAAAAATGAACGTTAACATAGAATGTGGAATCCTCATTTACAAGCTAATAATTTGTCCATGTTTAACGTACGTGCCTTAACCCCATGTTAAGTGCTCACTAAAATTATAATATCCATTTCAAACTCGCAGAGCCTGGAGTTTTTTAAAATTGATCGGGAAATATTAATTTTGGAGAAGATCGTCTGAACGATTCAGGCTCTAACGTTGACCATAGACGGATGGACAGACAGAGCGCTTTATCCACTTTTTTGTTACCAGGGACCAACAATACGAGATTTCTGTCGAAAATTCGCTCTCGAATACGATACTTTCTTCGACTGAAAGGCGTGAAAGTAAAACATAAGAAAACTGAAGACCTGAAGATGGGAACATATCCAGCTTCCAGAAAAGTCGTTGTTGTTTCTCTCATGTAAAGGAAGGAAAATAAGGATTAAGTTGCCAAAATGTGTTTTTCTTTTCATGATTAAAAAAAAACAACAAAAAAACAGAGACTACATATACTAATTTTTTACATTCACTAACCGGGGTAATGTTTTAAATTTCTTGTTTGTTCCTTCCGTTATCTACTGTATTGCGGAAATAATTGTGGTGATACTGATAAAGCGCTATCACTTGTCACAGCAAGCTGTGCGCACTTCCTCTGACGATTGAGCAAGAAGTAGCTTCCTGTGCCGAACAGCGTCGAATTCTGCGGTTTGCAATGTTAGCAATATTAATTCAGCTTCAATGCTCGAGGCACACCGGCATTTCACATTTTAAAAATTTACTTTTCTACTAAACCAGTGCAAAACGATTTTTGTTAGAGAATGTGCATGAGATATTAGAATTTAAAAAGATGTAATTGTAGGTGGAATAAATGCAGGGAAAACCGGGTATAAACACGCTCCGAATTTGTAGCCTAGAGAGGTAAAGGCTTCGAGCTTGCTTTATTTAGTCTGGAAGGTGAGTTTCCTTCATCCAGCGCACGAGAGGAAGGAAGAGAATTTGCACCCTCAAACTCTTGCCTCCTCAAGAAATCCTAATTAGGTTACTCGAATCTCCGCGTTCGTTCATCTTAGAATTATACCCTTTTGAAAATCTCTGAATTCTCTGCTCTGTTGTCAGGTGGTTTCCAGGACTGTTTCTTTAAGACACCTATGCTTAACTCGATTGGTGAAAACATCACCTAGCTTCCATTAATTCGGTTGTATATTTTAGAATAAACGAAGTATTCTAGTACATCTAATTTATTATAATTGTCACCTTGCCCGTCACCTTGTTGGATGCACTTACGCTCGGAGAATATGTTCCGTAGACGAACAGCTATCCAAATTGTGACCATGTTACGGAGTAACAAATGTATTTTAATAATTAAATTAGTTCAAAGAATTGGTCGCCCCTAAGCGGCCCACGGCCCCTAAGCTTAGGGGTTAGAGCAGCTGGGCGTAAACCAGAAGGCCCGGGTTCGAATCCCGGTCGGGGCGACCAATTCTTTGAACTAATTTAATCTAATTTATTTTCTGCGAATCGTGTTCGACGTTTCCTTCACAATTATTCTGCCTTTGCCGGATACCTTCTTATACAAATTTATTATTCTTACTATACATTTTGAAGAATCTGGAGGGACTGGAGAGTTTCGGGTACGCGCCAGCTATGACAAGCGCTGTGCGCAGCGCTGCGCCCGTGTGCCGCTTGTGTGGAGACCTTGTCCGCGTCCCGTCATTGCTGAATAGAGTGGCTGGCGGGAGGGGGATTCCAAGCCCAGGACCCCTCTGACTGCGCTCATGATCGCCCCCCTCCCCCTTAAGAAATGTACTACAAATTCCGTACCGACCCTACAAACAGAGGAAAGCGGGGTTTCAACCTTATGTATATTTTATAAATTCATACCTAGTTTTAATGTAACATACTACATATGTAGTGTAGAGAAAGTTATGTAATGCTGCAACAAAAAACTATGATTTTTTCGACTGCAGAACTCATTATTTCTGGGTCTTGGTAACGAAAAATTGGATAAATCTTGTTCGTATGTGTAGTACTTGCCAATTACTACTTCCTCTAACACATATTGTTGTCAGAATCTGTGTTTTGTGGGTCAATGATACGGAAAAATTGGTTAAAAACGACAAAACGCTTGTCTCTCCGAACGTCCCTCCGTTTGTCTGTCTGTCCATCCGTTTGTCTGCCTATCCCTCCGTTTGTCTGCCTGTCCCTCAATTTGTCTGCCTGTCCTTCCGTTTGTCTGCCTGTCCCTTCGTTTGTCTGTCTGTCCGTCCATTTGTCTGTCTGTATGTCTGTCCGACCTTGAGCAACACTAGCGGCTAAGCCGTAAGCAGGATTTTCAGCAAAAATTATATTCGCTGACCGATCTTGGTGGTGTTACGGCCCCTTGAATTTGAAACGGACGTTGTAATTTTTGGAGTTACTTTGCGTAAAACCTGAAGGACATTTTCAATTTTTTCTCAAAAATGGCTCAACATTTTTTTATTAAATATTGTCCTCGTATAGCGTAAAGGACGGTTAAACAAATAGCGCAGGTCTCAGATTCAAAATATTAGAATTTTCGAAAATTACAAAAGTTCGATTTTTTTCGGCGTTTTCGTACAACTTTATTATTGAAGAAACAGATTTTTCTTCTGAATAAAATATATTCTTCAAAATTAGGTCTTTAAATGACATGTATATTTTTCTAAATATTAATAGTTTTCAAGTATATTGCGTGAAATAAAGTCAAATTTTAAAAATAAGATTTTTGTAAAATAGTGTCCAAATTTTGTGTTTTTAACTTTTTGTACAATAATATATCTCATATTTTCTTGATACAACTTTCACATTTTTAATTTGTGTGTGGAGGAGGGGGGGGGCTACTTTTCATTGCCCTAAAATTGTCTAGCTCCGGGACTGGTTATAGAGAAGTGTACGAAGGGATTAGTTTGACAGGACGCGAAACAAAATAACGTCATGTCGGACGATGGAATTGTAAGAGATAGTGTCGAGCCATTTACAAATGAACCAACTGCAAACGATAGACGATAGACGAATTGAGCGCATGGACATAATCTGCAGTTGCTTTTTGCCAGCAGTAGCAAACCAGAAACTGTCAAAACGGTCCTTTCATCCAGTAATTTGTCTATAATAGCAGATTCTTTAAGCAAATCGGCCTGAATACAATTCTGATACATAAACAGTTTGAATATAAAATCGTTGACAAAAAATGTATTCCGAAGTGCAACTTAAACATTAAGAGATAGAATTTTATTGTTGAAATGCAACATAACCTTTCTGTTTTTAATTCGTTACAAAAATTAATACTAATTTTAGTAGTAATAATTAACAGCACTTTTAGTAGTCATTTATTAATCTTCTAATAAATAATCCGCCAATTTTTGTTTTATTATTTGAAGAAACCGTAAATTTGTGTATGAGGCTCCAATTACAGCAAGAGCGGAAACCGCTGCGTCTACGGGACCTCGTTAATTTCTGCCTATCTGAGGCGGCGCGAGGCGGCGGTGGGCGGCGCGGGACGGAGTAGCGGCCACAGCATCCGGGCGGAAGTACGTCAGAGCCAATCGCCGTCCGCGCCGGAGAGGGCGGGGAGGCGAAAGGACAGGGACGGCGCGGCGCGGCCATGGGACGCGCGAGGTCTTCCTCGTCTCGTCCTCCTCAGCGCCCGAGCGCTTCCTTTCGGGAAAATTCAACGCTTCCCTCTGCTAATTAATTGCCCTTTAACTGCACGTATTTATTATGAATGGATACGAAGTAAACAATATGATAGGGAAAACATATAATTTAGTATCATGTAATACCTACACAATTATTTATTTAATACTTATACGTAGGGGGGGGGGATTTTCATGATCTAAAACTCTCCCAAAAATGATCAATAAAATGCTCTTAAAATGTTTGAGGGAGAATTTGATATCATCTCACATCAGCTGAGTTTTTTCTATAGATTCTTGAAATGTAGCTTCACTATGCGCACGTTTTATTAGGGTCTCCTTTTGCTTGTAGTGGTAGCAGTAGATCTGAGGGTGAGTTTCTATATTGTTAGCAATGCAGAAAAACCAAATCTGCAGTTCGTTTATCGTTGCAAATAGTTTTTCTATAACTCGTGAACGAAAATGTCTAGTTTTTCAAATGCTGATAATCTCCTTTTCTAAATATTATTATTATTATTATTATTATTATTATTATTATTATTATTATTATTATTATTGTTGTTGTTGTTGTTGTTTTAACTTTCAACTACTTATCGTTAAAATGTTGGGATGGGATTCTGGTACTCAAGAAAACGTGCACAGATAATCTTCGCCCCCATACGTCGTATAGAGTTTTTACTTTTTTTTAAACCAAATAAATCAAATTGAAAACGTTGCATGCCGCAGGCAGTTAAGAGCGCTCGCGCGTGGGGAGGGTCGAGTCGAAAGTTCCGGCACCGCTCAGTGAGGGATTGAACAAGAACATTGTAGGTCTTCAGGATCAATCAGAACTTCATCTGTGCGCACGGTGCACCTCACTAGTATATTGAAGCTGTGAGTGGGAAACGCCAAAAATTGTTTCGTATAATATATTACACGGAACAATTTTTGGCGTTGTACCGCCGTGAATATCGATGTATACGTATACGTTTTAATAGACCGGAATGGACAGTACAGTTTTCGTAGAGATTCTCGTAGAGTTTCTGTACAGAAACTTCAAGATTCCAAACTAGAAGTATAAAAGCCAAACGTCTCGCATACACAATCCGAACGTTTGCATTATGAATCGCTACAAGACGCCGCTAGGGGATATCGGCGCAATACAGTTGTTAATAATAATAATAATAATAATAATAATAATAATAATAATAATAATAATAATAATAATAATGCCTTTATTGATATGGCGAGGCTCGGGCCATTAGGCCCGCTCTTCCGCCTAACCACATGTCAGATGTATACAAAGATCAAACATATATTATATACATTACATACATATATTATATATTCCGGTAGATCCCGGCAAACAACTGAATAGCGCCGACCGAGTATTTCTGTGCGTGCGTTCTGGCTGTGATCTTTATCAAGTATTAATTAACCATGAACAGCAGAGAGAAGAAAAATAGAAAGGCGGGAATAGGGAAAGAGGTAATTTATCACAATATCACTTCACACAATCGCACCTTGACACATCTAACTACAAATAAAAATGACCGACTTCCGTCGCGACGGGTAAACAATTCCGTTAGTGAACGATTTTCTAAGCAGTTCTATTTTTTAAGCAAATCTGTTTTCTAAACAGTTCTGTTTTCTAAACAGTTCTGTTTTCTAAACAGTTCTGTTTTCTAAACAGTTCTGTTTTCTAAACAGTTCTGTTTTCTAAACAGTTCTACAAATGACATTGCTCAATCAGTCATATTTGAAGGAATGTAGCTAAGAGTCCATTTGAGGATGTACCTGTCGTTTAAGCAATGAAGAGAGAAGCAATGAGAAGGAGCCTTAAATATATGTTCAGAATCGATATTATTCGAAACTTCGAAACAAGTGTATTTTCTTTTTTATTCAATACATTGCTTGAAAAGTAAACCAGTTTTACAAAACCTTTTCTAATAATCAGAAAGGATCTGACTGCGGGGCATATTGAGGTTTCAGTTATTTCAAGATTGTTTCTAGGTTAATCGTGATCCCTCGTTAATGGTAAAACAGAGGATCTTCTCGCTCTTTTGTTTCGTGAACAAATGCTAAAATATTCTCGACGCAGCTTTCTTTCTTCTTCCTGTTACTCCCGTCCACAAATAGTTTCTTCATGATCCCTAACGTAAATAACTTCGCATGCTTAGACGTTCAGTGCTTGGTCTTAAGTTCCTGTCGGTGTAGGCCGACCTACATAAAATTCTTCGTTCCGTTACCCCCGCGGAAAGACGGCCTTACTTCAATTGAGGACATCTGTTGAGAAAACTTTCTTCTCAGGTAAAATCTTCCGACCATCATCATTATATTCCCTTTTCTTTTCTGTGTGTGTTGAAAGGAAATACGATTTCAAAAAAATAACTTGATTATAAAATATATCAATACGCAGGCAAAATGACATTTTAGTACTAATACAATTCAATACAAGAGCATTAAATGTCGTCGTTTCATGACGAGTAGTGTAACTTCGTTATTCTGGACAAAGTTGCGATAGTAAGATGATGATTGTGGCACCTTTGCTGTGATTGTCTGATAAAATTCTTTCCACTGCATGTGTGTGATCTTACAAGATTCCTAAATGACCTTGTCTCAAGAAAGAGACTTAGTCATTTGAGAATGAAGCCGAAAAACTGTTTTATCGAGTCATGCTTGGAAATGGGCTTAAAATATGAGTAAATAGGTTTCTTTATATTTTTGTAAATATCCATCAAACCATTATTAAAGTTGTGCTTTTTTGCATTGTTGCAGGTATGCTTTAGAAGATGCACTCACTTTGTACAGCAATTTGCAGCGTTTCTTGTGGGTAATGTACAACTTGCATGAACTTCATCGAACACGCTGTGAGACAGCATGACACTCCTTTTCGTCTTAGGTTTACTTTTTAATTTGAACAAGGACAGCATCAAAGTGCATCCTATTTTTCACCCGTTGTGAATTTTGCTGTGAGAACAGCAGGAAATTTCATTTCGTTTTGCGCTCTCACAGGAGTCTAATTAGCGACGCTGTCTTCTGTGCGCCTTCGCGAAGTGAAAGGTGGAGTTAGGTTGAGAGTGGAACTGAAAGAACCGCACACCATTTAGGTTTATAACGTTATGTACTCTAAAACCTCAATATCCATTTTCTTATAACATGCGTATTATTAGTCTTTAATAATATCAGTAACATTCCTAATAAAATAAGTTGTCCTAATAAAATAGTCATTTGAAAAACGAATGTTTTTCAGTAACATCTATGTTGACCACTTGACTACCAAACATACAAAAGTTTATTTTGTTTCTTTCGGGTGTTAACAGCGGTCTGGCCAGTTGTTACTAGAGGCACACTAGAAAACTTTGAGGTTGTAAGTGCCTTAAGTCATGAAAGTAATGCAGATTTTTTTATCTTGGCATATGTTCGGCATTCGGAAAACATTTGAATCGTAAGTTTTAAAAATTTAAATAACTGAGTAATTATATCCCTTAACCTAATTCGAGTTTCAAGAAGCTTCCTTCCAGGACCTCAGAAAACCAAATGCGTTGGAAAATGTTAAAGGCAGTATCAAATAAGTTTCACGAACAAGAATGGAAAAAAGCATATTGCGGAAGATATATATATATATATATATATATATATATATATATATATATATATATATATAATACATTTACATTAAAATTACTGGGTAGTAATAATGTGGAAGTGCAATTTGCCTAATTTCAAACCGGATTAAATTAGGCTAATACAAACTTCGGTATAAATTGTGGAACATTGTGATTCGCACAGAGTATGCTTCTGAGGATTGAAGATACGTGACTTGTCATGTGGCGAATTGCTTCCACGCTACATCCATCGCTTGCAATGTCCACAAAAATGAAAAAGTAAAGAAACAAAAACATAAAATTAAAATTCGTAGTAAACCCGTATTGTCAAAAGTAAGTGTAATTTGCTAACGGATATTCAATGTTCAATTTTTAACCCTTCGATTCCTAAGCTAAATAAGTTTCAAGTTTTACCGATTGGGTACATTTGGGACCCACAATTTTGTTTTGAAAATAAATACCTATTTAAAAAAATATTTTTATTAATATAAGTTTCTGATTATATAGATTGAGAAGATAGTAGTTTGCTGGGTATGAAGTTAATTTTTATTTTAATTAAAAAAATATGTTCAGTATTTTTTATTTATTTTTTAATGCAAATTTTACTTTAAGATAAGTCTCTTCAGATCCAAAATCCCTTGTTTGTGTGTGTGTGTGTGTGTGTGTGTGTGTGTGTGTGGGGGGGGGGGGGTATTTTAAATATTTTGTTGTACATTTTACAAATAGTTGTTGATACGATAGGGTTAAAATATGGAACGATGTCTTGAAGCACTGTCGATACATGTTTGCTATGTGCCTGTGACTACATTTTGAAGTATTTAATATTTTAAAAAATTAAAAAAACAAACCTTTAAGTGTTATGGAACTACTAATAAAAGCTCGACGGACAAATACACGAACTGCCAGAATTATATTTTAAAACCATCAATAACTTTTACGTATAGTGTATACGTATATAATATATATATATATATATATATATATATATATATATATAATATATATATAATATGTTATATATAATATATTATATATATGTATATATGTATATATATTGTGTGGGTACGTGTTGCAGGTGTTCAGTAATCGTAGGGTTATTCCCCCGTTTTTACAGCTTTTAATGGCCTCATTTTGCTCCTCGCCTCTTGGCGGCCTCCAACACCTCATCCGCGTTACGCTAACTCTTCTTCTCGGCAACGCGCACGCGCACGCGTGTGCGTGCGTATGTGCGTGCGTGCGTGCATGCGTGACGTCGTGCGGGCGCCACGGGAAGCACCGAGGTCGCACGAGGCGCCGACCACTTCCGCTGAAATAACACTTCCCTTGCGATCGGCGCCAGAAAATTTCCTGGCGGAAAGCACTCTCCTCTTTTCGGGTAATTGTAAATACCATTTACGATCATGGGCAGTTTCCTCCAAGATTGTTGCCTTCCATTCATTGCTGCCAATGCTCATGAGGAAATTTGAAGGAGGAAATGTAGCTGAGAGTCGTCACTTCCGATTGCGGACGAATTCATTGTATGTTTGAGTGCTGATGATAAATGTTTCGCAATCGTTTTGTATGGAGCACATTCCACGTGCTTTCATCAATGTTTTGCCAAGTTTTTGAAGAACAATTAATTTTAAACGTCTGAGATTCTTTTTATACTCTCGGCCTTACATCGTAAGAAGAGAAAGTAATGTGGTCGTGCACCAGAAAACGGGGAATTTCCCTCAGAAAAATTATTTTTCCCCGAGTCCTAGTAACAGAGGATAAATCTTGTCCCTACGCATAGAAAATTACTTCCTGTAACACTTGTGTAGTCAGAATCCATGTTTTGTGGTTAAAAACACTGAAACATCGATTGACGGCAAAACTTATGGTTGTGGTGAACGCTACCGCCTAAACCGTTCTGCAGATTTTCTCCAAAAATCGATATTCTTCGATTGATTTAAATGAACTCGAGGCCCGGTGAGATTTCAACTAATATTTTGGTTTTTATGAGTAATTTACAAGAAGTCTCAAAAAGATTTTCAAAATTTTCTCAAACATGGGTCCAAACTTTTTTATTAAACTTTGTCCTCGGATGTCATAAAGGACGCTTAAAAGAATGCTGCAGGCCTCACTTTCGTTGAAATAGTCCAATTTTCGAAAATTGAAAAAGTTACAATTTTCTTTCAAGACATGTTGAAATAAGGTCATGCTCACGTTTTCGAAAATAAGAGTAGTTTTCGTGTAACTTTGCTTGGAATATAATATGCAACTTTTAATATTTTAATTTTTTTCTCAAAAACGGCTCCAAACTTTTTCTTTAAATTTTCTCCTCGTGTGTATCAACGGACGGAAAAAAACTGGCGATAGTCTCATTTCCAGCAAACTCTGTTTTGTCGAAAACGTCTTATAGAATGTGGCAAACGGCGTGGCCCTAAACGACCATTTTAAATCAATTGCACACAGTGTAATATTTTTGACAATATATCAGCTTTGAAAGCAAATGTTTCCTAAAGTGTTACACTGTGTGGTTCAACCGTTCAAGTGGTCTTATTTAAAAATGACTTCGAAGGAAACTGGTTTGATTTCAGTGATAACGTTTTGTTTCCAAATAGGGCGAAGTACGGAAGCCGTTGATAGATACTTCGTCCGACTTCAGGGCCGGCACAAAGATAGCAAAGTTATCTCGGTGAGACCCAATTTACACGCTGCCTCGTGACGAACGGTTTCAGAGTTTTAGAGAACACCCGCATGCGCACAGCGGCTTCTGGGCTGGCAGTGCCTCTCTGCGCAAGTGCGCGCGCACCATAACTCTGAAATCGTTCGTATCGGGAGCGGTAGCTCAGTGCATCAACTGATGTCGCTGCAGCGCCTCTGACCGGGAGGCCCTAGGTTCGAGTCTGGACGGTGGCAGGATTTTCGACACTAGGTCGAATTCAGTCACTGTCTGCAGGAGAATTCTAGCGGACGGCTGTTCTGATCTGATTCTCCGATCAACACCAGGCGAATGCGGGAGCAGAACCCTACCAAACGGGCCACGGACCGCGCGCGATCTGTCCTTCCTCTTCCTTGTCCTATCCTCTCCCCTTACACACACACTTACACTAACATGCACTACACTACCACATATTCCGGGAGCCCGGGCGGGAGCTTAGAGCTTGTCCCGGTTGTGACGGTGCCCCGTCGGTGGGAGAGGCCTGGTTAAGGGGAACCCCACTAGCCGACGGTAGGTCGGCGCCGGATCTCGCCATCCAGCGGGGGAAGATAAACCGCCATCTCCCGAGAAAAACATACACTACACTAACGGGACTAATGACCAAAGCAGTTGACGCGCCCGGAAACACGAAAAAATCAATCAATCAATCTGAAATCGTTCGTCAAATGTAAACGTGTAAATTGGGCCTAAAGAGTTGGGTTTCCAAGTGGATTTCTCAGATTCGATTTCGCTGTAATTGACAACTGCAAATATCCTATCCGCATTCATACGGAGAAGTACCAAACGCAAGGTCCAGAAGAGCAGGAGCATCCAAGACGTATTGTTAAGGCAGCTTCACACATTCGGCATTCGCCGAGCAGCGAGCTACCGCTCGCCTAATCCCGAGCAGTTGACGTGTTCGGCGAATGATCGCTTCCTTTGATGTGTTCAAAAGACGGGCCCGCAGTGGGTAGGGCGAGCACCGAACGTTCGTTACTCGGCAAACAGCAAGCAACACATCCACACTACTTGGGATTCGGAGAATGGTTGCTCGCTGTTCGCCTAGTAACGACTGTGTGGAGTCGCCTTGAGGCGACGCGCCAGGTTGGTTAGTTAATGCCTTATTTTACGTGGCGAGACTCGGGCCATCAGGCCCGTTCTTCCGTCTGACCACGCAAATTTCGCTACGCTCCTTTTACCGTCTAGAGGGGAAAGAAGGTATTATGTTAGGCGACGAAACAGGCGATTTGAATTGAGCTCAGAGGCTTCTTTTTGGCTTCAGGAGGCTTTGGATTCTGGTGGTTTTACATGCAGTAAATCTACTATATCGGACCGCCGGCTTTACTTGCCTTCCGAAGGAAGGCATACGAAAGATTTTTTCGCCCTTAAAAATCCACGGCTTCGATCGGGTTTGAACCCGCAAACTTGGATACAGCAGTCCGGTACGTTAATCGTTGTATCATCGAATCCGCTAGCGTGCCAACCGGGAGCGGTATCTCAGTGCATCAACTGATGTTACTGCAGCGCCTCTGACCGGGAGGTCCTAGGTTCGAGTCCTGACGGCGGCAGGATTTTCGACACTAGCTTTTTTACTAGTTCGAATTCAGTCGCTGTTTGGAGGAGAATTCAAGCGGCCGGCTGCTCTGATTGGTAGTTTTCCGTGGTTTCTCCGATCGACACCAGGCGAATGCCAGAGCAGTACCCTAC
>BLKR01003685.1:97500-135028 GCA_011170035.1 Teleogryllus occipitalis | reverse complement strand
CATTAAGTTCACTACAATAGTCAACAAAATAGATCATCCGTGGTGGGGTTCTGATCTCTGCGAACTAAGAAAGGAGGTTCTTACTGCAAGAAGAAAGTACCACAGGCAAAAAGGGAAAAAATCCCCAAGTGATTTGGGAATAGACAACCTCTATAAAAACTTAAAAGATAACCTCTGCAAAAGGATTGTTCAAGAAAAACGGAAGCGTTGGCTCTAACTATGCCAGAATATTGAAGCAAATGTTTGGGGATCGGCTATAGAATCGCCATGAAAACACTGTGCGTTAATGAGCCTAGAGTACATCTGACTCTAGAAAGAAGACTGGAAATCATCGGCAGTCTCTTTCCACGACATACTAGGAAAATATGGAATATCGAGAATGACACCGAGGAAATTCTAGCCCTAACAGAAAAAGTACAGCGGTACCCAGCCCTAACAGAAGAGGTACAGCACGTTGCAAATAAATTAAAAGAAGGTAAAGTCCCAGGACCAGACGGAATATTGCCGGAAGCAGTGAAGATGCTGGTCGACGTGGGCTTGGAATACACCAATCGTACCTTAGAATCATTAATGAAGCTAGGTACCTTACCACTCATCTGGAAAAAGGCCAGAGTATTATTTATACCCAAACCTGGACTCAAAAGTTACAGACCTATATGCCTGCTGGATGTTCTCGGCAAGCTGTATGGGCAAGTGCTTTTAGGAAGACTGAATGAAGAAATCAGTAGAACAGGAAATTTAAGCAGTATTACATTTAAAAGTATATAAATTTAACAGTATGGCTTCAGAAAATACAGATCGACGTATGGAGCTATTGTCAATGTTCTTAGTATAGGTAGGAAAGCTAACGACAAATGCCTGTTATGTGCATTAATACTCCTCGGCGTAAAAAATGCATTCAATAGTGCGTCGTGGTCTATGATTATGAGGGAGTTGGAGGATAGGGGCATAGCACGCTACCTTAACATCATTGGTGCGTACTTGTCCCAAAGAGTGATAAGTGTAGGAAAGGGTAAGGAAATAGAAATGACAGCAGGGGTCCCACAGGGTTCAGGTCTGAGACCAACACTATGGGATATAATATATGATGGAGTCCTCCGACAACTGACACCCGATGGAACGACACTTATTGCGTTCGCAGATGACCTAGCAATTGTAGTTACAGCAGGAACGATAGAAGAACTCACATTCAATGGCAATTCAATACTACATGTAGTGAACACATGGATGAATGAAAACTCATTAACCCTGGCACACCACAAAACGCAGGCCGTTCTTTTGCCAAGAAAACGAAGACCTAAACCTGTCTTTTTCAATATTCAAGACGCAGTAGTGAATACGGCCAAAGCAGTGAAATATCTTGAGGTTGTGATAGATCAGAGATTGATTTTTAGACACCACTGCAATATGATTACGGAAAAGGCAGCAAAGTCAATTGGAGCACTCAGCAGACTGATGAAGAAAAGAGAAAAATACTGAGCTCCGTAATGCACAGTATACTACTCTATACTGCACCTATATGGGCAGAATCAGCACAAATTAAACATAACAAGGCAAACTCATTACGGCACAAAGAAAAATGGCATTGGGAATTATATGTGCATATAGAACAATACAATACACCAAACATGGCAACCGCCGAACAACAAAACTGGCATCCGCTGAAGTTGTATTGGTTCTAGCAGGACTTATACCAATACACATTCTGGCTCAGGAACGCAAGGCACTATTTGAAGCAAGAGAGGAAGGTATGACAAAAGAGACCCGGACACAATCATACAAAAATTGGAGAACACGTCTAAAGCTCCATGCACACGACGCTTGATAAAGCAGATCCAGCCCTGGGTGACTCGCAAACACGGCGATCTAAGTTACCATACTACCCAACAGAGAAGGAAAAGTTTGGAGTATACACACATAGAATTGGCAAAACGCTAGACGACCTATATCGCTACTGCAATAGACACAGCAGAACACTCAGCTTTTTACTGCTGTAGTTGAGACAGACATAGATTTAATATAAATTTGCAACTAGAAGAAAACCTAACGGCAGACAATATTATTAACAAAATGATTGAAAGCAAAAATAACTAGCAAAATCAGCAAATATTTGTCTACAATTATCAGAATAAAAGAAAAAGACGAAAGAGACATAATAAGTAAACTCCTGAACCCCTAATCACCACGGTAGACGGGGGACGTAGGGAGGCACGACAAGATAGCAAGACACGAATTAAAAGACAGCCTACTGCTTCCGACATGATGCCAGACAGGCGGTTCCGAAGACAGTAAGAAGGGTGGTTCAACATGGGCTCTTGTTCGGTTAGAAAAGCCCCGAACACGCCAAAAAAAGTAGCAGAAGCAGTAGCAGCCGTAGTAGTAGCAAAAAACAAATGGGAGCACACAACAATAGACGACACAGAACCACTCACACGATTGACAACCGAATAAGTACCTAATGACGCTCGGCGCGCCCAATTGTCAGTGGCTTTGTGCTGAGATATTTTTTCTAACAATAATTGGCAACTCTGCAGTGACAGCATCACAATTTGAAGCCTCTGACTAGATAGCGGAACCTCCCCTCCCGCCAGCCACCAGTTGTCAAGTAGACAAATATTATTCAGACATTATGTGCAGTTGGAGCACCACCAGTTTCCTTGAGCATTCGCGAAGTGAGAAGCTTACTACGACAGTAAATCTGATTTTATGTTATTTCAATAATTTTTGAATTGTGGTTTAAAATTCCATGTAAAAATGTGATTTTATTTGTATCTTATACTAAGTAATTACTTATTCAATGCATTTTCATCAAGTTACGTTTGCTACTTACATGTCTTCAGAGGAAGGAAACAACGGATAAGAGCTCCAGTCACCTTCAGAAATAACACCATGTTTGTCACATGTAATGACTTTTTCTCTCAAGTTTTTAAAATCCGTGTCCTTTTCCATTAATGTGACATCGATGTTTAATTCTCTTAATTTCAAGCGAACGATGTCCAAAAAGTTTTCTTCTCCCCTCAGAAAGTCGTTCTCTTTCTGTGAGAGAGGAAAAAAAGTGTTAGTTATTGATATTTGTGCTTTTATAAGTAAAATTGTTATAATTAATCTGTATTACCAATTTTTCTTTTTTCAATACTTTGTACATATTTCTTTTTTTTATGTTTGTTAATAAATTCCAACCATCTTCAGAATTGTCTTTTCCTGATCTACATAATTCTTGAAATATTTCGTCAGTTAAATAAACATATTCAGCTGGAACTAGATGAGCTTCAGACAAACGTCTCCTAAATACATTAATAAATATTAATTATTGTAATAATTTATTATCTTACATAAAAATTCTGATATAGAAACATTTGAGTAGAGAATACATTACCCGAAAAATCGATAACCACTGTCATTAAAGAACATTAAAGCGTCAAGCCACCTGAAAATAATTAGAAAAATAAGTTTCATTATTACAAGAATATAATGGAATTCAGTACGGTAGCTAATTTATTTGAAAATATGGGGGAGGAGGCTCTTAGATGAAAAGCAACAATGCAGAACGAACAGATGTTAAGTAAATTATAATACTGTAACGAATATTGCGTCACCGGCCGACACCACCACAAACTACCTGTACGCGCGGATTGCGTCATCTGTCGGCGCCACCACGAGCTGCCTGTGAGCGCAGGTTGCGTCATCTGCCTGTACTAGATTATTCCAGAACTTTCGCGGGGTCCGGAAAGTTCTCGACGGCACTCGCCGAGTATAAATACGCGGCGGCCGGCGACCGCGAATCAGTCTTAACGCAGTGGAAGCTGTACTGTGAAGTGTGTGCATCGCGGTGAATAGCAGTGCAGTGATTGTGCGCAGTGACGTGAACCGTGGTCTGTGCATCGAACTGTGGTCAGTGAAGTGGACTGTGACCAGTGCATCGAACTGTGAACAGTGCAGCGAACTGTGGTCAGTGCTTAGGACTGTGCGACAGTGCAAGAGAAGAGTAGTGTAAATAAATAATCAAGAGAAGTGTAGTGTAAATAAATAAAGAGAAATGTAGTGTAAATAAATAATCGTTTTCAGTGATTGTGTTAAGAAACAAAATAAACGTTTTTGTTGAAATAATACCGGACTTTTAATTCACCACCTAGAATCGTAACAATAAACCAAATGGTAGAACTTAAATATTAAAGAAGTGAATGACCATTACAATAATAAACATGGTGCAAAAAGGGTGGAGCGCATGTATTACAAACGTGAATAAAATTTATTTCGATTCAAAAATCGAAATCATTAAACTGTACTTTGATTCGCAAAATTATCGATGCTCCTTGGTACATAGCCAACAGACAACTTCATAGAGCATAGAACCAATTACATTTCCTTCCTGTCGTCCAAATTTCATAACTAACCTCCAATATGCCCCCTTGCACTTAATTCTTGGTAAAACCAACGTTACTCTCACAAGAATCAAACACTGTCTCCGAAAAGATCTGTTCCGTCCACCATCATCTAAAGAAATAGTTACTATGCGCGCGCGTTTTCTTGATCCTCCTAGTTCTGGTCTAGCCCAGCTCAGCACGGCCCGGTAGAAAATATGAGCTTCACTCGGAACGTCACGGCTCAGTTTGCAGTGCTGCCCACCTTCGTCTTTGACAATGCGGGTTTTTCAATTTTCGTTGTCTTTCTAACTACCTGTGCGTACAGTGCTCCTTCTTGTTATACAAGAGTTTCTATAACTATTAATTATTCTTCAGAATTTTAAAAAATCTTGCGTTATTTCTTATTGTTGAATAGTCCAAGGCGCGCTATTACGTTGAGTTTTCTGTCAATGAAGTTAACAGCCCTGCACTGCCGTGACGTAGACCGATCCCGCCTCTCCCCGCACCCGCCGCTGTGGAGTATCAAGAAAAAGGGCCCGATTAATACCTCACCTCTCACTCATCTCGCCTATCTTCAACCTTATAACATCAATAATAGTCTTTTTCTACTCCCATTGTATAATTCTGTCATTTGATGGCTCCAACTCGTTGCATAATGATACTCATTACGATACAGATTTCATTATGATACAGGTTCTTGACCAATCACAGAGAAGCTTACAAAGCATGGATACTTCATTAATCGTTTTAGTAAATGCTTTGTTCGATTGCGTACATTAAAATTGCATTTAATGTTATATTATGTTTATCAGTTTTAATTTATTTTATTATCAGTAATTTATATGTGGAATATTGTATAAAATAAGTTGGATCGTAATTTCACTTTGATCCTATTTGACTAGCACAGTGGTACTGGTAGAGGGAATATTTGACTGGCGTTAAGATCAGAACGCAAGTTATTGTGTGTTATATATGTTGCTGCTGTGTGTTTCTTCTATAAATCCGGCCAATTCTTTTGTTTGAAATGTGTAATGAGTCAGAGGAGGAGTTTCCACATTCAGAAATAAGAGAAAAAGCGAAAATGGTGACCTCGGAATTATTGTAAGAGCAACTTTTGTATTCTCTCGCACTAGTAAACCGAAGCCACCTGCGGCAGATAGGGTTGCTGTCTGCTAGGTGGCCTTGGCTGAATCCTGCACAACTGCCACGAAACGATTCAATATAAAAGTTTAACTTATAAAAGTCGGAGAAAAAGTACTGTATGAAACGCGATGTAATGGGTATAAATACACTCGTATGAAGTTTACGATACTCGCTCGTATCGTAATATCACACTCGTGTATTAATACTCATCATTACATCATCGTTTCATAATGTACTATTAGAGAGGTCCTGTGGGGATGTTCTCGCTCAGAATGAGGGGTACGGTGCGCTTAGTTGTATTACCCGCGCACGTTTTCTTGAACCCTCGCCTCGCTAGTTGCGAGAGGAGCGGCGAGGTTGGTTATTTTATGTAAAAAGAAATTTTATATATTTGTAGTTCGTTCTTTGATTCAAAATACTTTCTATTACACGGGAGCGAACATTTCTGGTTATTCGATTTAATCTATAACGCTCGTTGCTATCATTTATTCTTAATTTAACTAATAACAGCAAAGGAGTGGATGAAGGTGTTCCGGGGCTCAAGCATACGTGCACGTATAATAGTTGCATGTGCCTTCGGACCCCAGTAGTGCACCCAATCATTGTATATGTACAGAGTGTCCCACCAACTATGGGCCACTCCCATTACTTCTAAACGGTTCACAATATCGAAGCGGTTTTCGCTCAACAATGCGGATTCAATGGGTACGCAATATGCCGTAGAGAGATCAAATGTTAGTATTCTGAGTATAAAGTTCTGAAATATGATTTTAAATAAAAACAGACAATATTTCCTGTAGCAGCCCTCGCAACTGTTGACGTCGGGGAAGTTGGCGTTCACGGCAACGCCGCTGCCACAGAATTGGTACTACATATAAAGGAAAGCTACCCACAATCCGTGCGCCGATATGATGCGCATGGTCGCCATATTGAAATTGTGTGTAAAAGTTGTACGACCCGGCATTTGTTGTGTGGTGAACGATGGTGAAGGTTTATTTCCGTTTTACTCGTATTTGGTGTGTGTATAACTAGCAAAACCATACATAACCCGAGGGGACTTTTGCTTTGGCAAATATTAATTTCGCACACAGGCAAATATTAATAAAAATAGAGATAAAAAGGTAAAGAAATATAAATACATAACTAGTAGTGCTACAGAATAGCACAGACTTTCAGTATTAGTTTTCTATTTTCTTTGGTTTGGGCCAGTTTATTGGACATACTCTACCCAGCTGCCATCTATCTCCGCTCAAAGTACATATTTTTTAAATTTTCTCAATTCTTTTGTTTCCTAGTAACATAACCAAAATATTACCTAAAGAATGTTAAAGAGTAAAACCTCATTCTAAATGAAAATTTCCTTTAAAAAATTTGGAGCCATTTTTACGAAAAAATCGTTTAACCGTTACTACAAATGCGAAATTGAAGCTCTTTTTCACAGAAAATGTTTGAGTTTTCGGAAAAATTTATTTGAAGTAATTTAACGTCTTTTCACTGAAAAATGCAACAGTGTTTACAAATCGCTGAAAATGTGCATATTAACGGCGTGAGAGGTTTTTCAAAAAAATTACATTTGTGTAATTAAGAAACAAACAAATAATACGCCAAAATGAATTTTATGACATAATAAACAGTGTAATTAACACTACCCATTGAAAAAGTTAGAAGAAAAAAATTGGAGCTGTTTTTGAGAAAATGGCGTTTGAGCTGACTCTTGCGGTTCCTTTGCACAGTTTCTAGATGGCGGTTCGCGCTGCGCGGAGGCTCACTGAAGATCAAAGGAGCCATCTTCTACTTTCCTTTCTACGTAGTCTCTATCATGTGCCGAGGCTGTTACGGAGAGACCAACGGTTAATTTAAAATCACGTGTCAGAAAATATAATTTTACATTCAAATTACTAATATAAGTTACATCATTATATTACTTTTTTTTATGAACTATTCTTTGCTGACAAGAACTAGTGGTGCTACAGAATGGCACAGACTTTCTCATGGCAATTTTTCTAATTTCCTTGGTGTGTTCTGGCTTTTCGCTTGCCGGTGCCTCCTATCGTCGCCCGAAGTACATTTTTTTAATATTTTTCTCAACTTTTTGCTTTCCTAATAAAAAAAATATTACTTCAAGAATATTAAAGAAGAAATAAACCTCGTTCTAAAGAGAAATTTTCATTGAAAAAGCTGAAGCCGTTATTTAAGAAAATGGCGTTTGCAAATGCGAAATTTGAAGCTCTTTTTCACAGGAATCTATTGAATTTCGAAAAACTTCATTCGACGCATTTCCACTCAAAAATGCAATAATGTATACAAATCGATAGAATTGGGCATATTAACGGTATGAGAGATATTCGAAAAAAAATTACATTTGTGTAATTAAAAAAAACAACTAAAATTAACTTTACGAAGCATTTTCTTTACAATTCATTTTCTTTATGAAAATATACATTTGTAAAAAGTAAACCAGTTTAATTGTTAGAAATACATAGTTTAATTAGTTTATAAATAGTTTTTTTGTTTTTATTATTTAAGGTCGCATCAACATCTAAGGTCATTAGCGACCACTATTGCTGTTAACGGTATGGTAACTATGTGGATGAAACGATATGGTGATTGATGATAAGGGGTGAAAGGACGAACACAAATACAACCATGCCCGCGGCGGGACTCGAACCCGCGACCCTTCGGTCCGAGATCACTACGACACTACTGCCTTAGCGATCTCGGCCACCGGGCCGGCAGTTTATAAATAGTGTATTGGTAAAATGTTCAAAATGTTCATCTCTGCACAAAATAAACATATCATTTATTTATTCTCTTAGTTCTAAAATTACTATACAAGTAGCAGAATAACAACTCGTAAAATAATATATTTTGTGTGAAATTGAATAAAGCAATTGGAGGGTGGCATGAAGCAGAGATGAACGCCGTATTTTCAATATTTTACTTTTTATAATAAGTTTCTTGCAGTTACCTCTTCTTCAAAAAATTGATATGGGTGGCCCATCTCATCCTTCCTTGCATCTTTATCTGATACTAGCTGACCCGGCGAACTCTGTTCCGCCTTTTTCTCAGCCCGTCCCACCTTTTTCTCGCGTCGCACTCATTGTGAGAAACTGTACTATCCTTGTTGCACTCGTGATAATAAAGCAATTGCAGATTTGCGTTTTTCTCTCAAGCAAAGAAGAATTAAAAAAAAACGCTTCTGCACAGAAAACTTAGGCGAAAAGGCGCGAAAACATACGAAAACGCGTGAAAACGTGCGAAAACGAATGAAAACGTGCGAAAACCCTCGAAAAGGTGCGAAAACCCTCGAAAAGGTGCGAAAACCCGCGAAATCACGCGAAAACGTGCAAAAACGTGCGTTCTCACACAGGAACGCTGTCGAACGGGATAAACAGTACCCTATGTCCGTCTCCTGGCTCTAAGCTTCCTGCTCACCAATTTTCAGCCAAATCGGTTTAGCCGTTCTTGAGTTATAAATAGTGTAACTAACACGACTTTCTTTTATATATATAGATACTAGCTGACCCGGCGAACTCTGTTCCGCCTTAACAGCCGGTCCCATCTTTTTCTCGCGTCGCACTCACTGTGAGAAACTGTACTATCCTTGTTGCACTCGTGATAATAAAGCAATTGCAGATTTGTGTTTTTCTCTCAAACAAAGAAGAATTTAAAATAAAACGCTCTGATATTAAATAGATAATTAAAAAATCTATTACGTAGCAGAGCGTTTTTTTGGAATTGATTTTTGTTTAAGAGAGAAATACAAAGCTGTAATCATAGGGACCGGCTGTTAAAGGCAATAAATAAGCAGATTTTGGAAATTATTAAGTTAAATTGTTAATTAGAAAATACAAATTAAAAAATTAAGTAGATTAATCATTCATTATTGTTCCTGTATTTTGGTGCATAGGTTGCACTCCTCAGTTAAGTACCTTCACGCGAAAACATGCGAAATCACGCGAAAACGTGCGTTCTCACACAGGAACGCTATCGAACGGGATAAACAGTATCCTATGTCCGTCTCCTGGCTCTAAGCTTCCTGCTCGTACAATTTTCAGCCAAATCGGTACAGCCGTTCTTGAGTTATAAATAGTGTAACTAACACGACTTTCTTTTATATATATAGACTAGCTAACCCGGCGAACTCTGTTCCGCCTTAACAGTCGGTCCCATCTTTTTTTCGCGTCGCACTCACTGTGAGAAACTGTACTATCCTTGTTGCACTCGTGATAATAAAGCTATTGCAGATTTGCGTTTTTCTCTCAAGCAAAGAAGAATTTAAAAAAAAACGCTTCTGCACAGAAAACTTAGGCGAAAAGGCGCGAAAACATACGAAAACGCGTGAAAACGTGCGAAAACGAATGAAAACGTGCGAAAACCCTCGAAAAGGTGCGAAAACCCGCGAAATCACGCGAAAACGTGCAAAAACGTGCGTTCTCACACAGGAACGCTGTCGAACGGGATAAACAGTACCCTATGTCCGTCTCCTGGCTCTAAGCTTCCTGCTCACCAATTTTCAGCCAAATCGGTTTAGCCGTTCTTGAGTTATAAATAGTGTAACTAACACGACTTTCTTTTATATATATAGATACTAGCTGACCCGGCGAACTCTGTTCCGCCTTAACAGTCGGTCCCATCTTTTTTCGCGTCGCACTCACTGTGAGAAACTGTACTATCCTTGTTGCACTCGTGATAATAAAGCTATTGCAGATTTGTGTTTTTCTCTCAAACAAAGAAGAATTTCAAAAAAACGCTCTGATATTAAATAGATAATAAAAAATCTATTACGTAGCAGAGCGTTTTTTTTTTTTGGAATTGATTTTTGTTTAAGAGAGAAATACAAAGCTGTAATAATAGGGATCGGCTGTTAAAGGCAATAAATAAGCAGATTTTGGAATTCATTAAGTTAAATTGTTTATTAGAAAATGCAAATAAAAAAATTAAGTAGATTAATCATTCATTACTGTTCCTGTATTTTGGTGCATAGGTGAAGTATATATGGGTATAACGTAAGTATATAATAGGTGTAGTATATATAGATATAACGGCGAACGAAAAGCGGCTATCAATATCGCCTTCTGTTATCAGTGCGGCGTTACAACAATGGGTTACAACAGGTAACAATGACCGCTAACATGCGAAATCACGCGAAAACGCGCGAAAACGTGCAAAAACGTGCGTTCTCACACAGGAACGCTGTCGAACGGGATAAACAGTATCCTATGTCCGTCTCCTGGCTCAAAGCTTCCTGCTCACCAATTTTCAGCCAAATCAGTACAGCCGTTCTTGAGTTATAAATAGTGTAACTAACACGACTTTCTTTATATATATATATATATATATATATATATATATATATATATATATATATATAGAGAGAGAGAGAGAGAGAGAGAGAGTTTATATCAAAAACTCTGGACATTTTTTTTTAATTATTTATTTAAGGTCGCCTTATAAACGGCTAGGTCATTGGCGACCACAGTTACAATAATACAGTAGTTACAAATATACAAATATACATTAGTTGCACAATTTCATGGGATACACACATAGAGCCTTAATATTAATATTGTACATGGGACAATGAATAGTCATTAGCTAAATACTATTTATGAGATTAAATTTGGTGAGGAGTTCTATAATTTTCATGTGGCCGGAATCAGAATTGAATATACAGTGGAGATTGTCATTGATGTTGAGGTATGTTCTGACAGCCGACATTACCTGGCAATCAACTATAATGTGTTTAGTTGAAACTGGGAGGCCGCAATTTGGGCAAGGGTCAGGAGTAGTCTTTTTTAGCAGGTAGCTGTGACTAAGTTTAAAATGTCCTATACGGAGTCTTGTAATAACCACTTGATGTCTTCTGCTAAGTCTTACGGATGTGACGGGAGATTCCTCAATACTCTTCCTAACTGCATGTAATTTGGAAGGCAACATTTTCCAGTTCCGGTCCCAAAGTTTCTTAACCGCATGTAAAAGGTAGTTTTTGAGGTCAGGAAGTAAGCCGCCAGCTTCAGTTTCAATTTCGGGAAGAGAGATTGCTGCTTTCGCTGCTGCATCAGCTTCTTCATTGCCTTGGATGCCTATATGAGAAGGAAGCCAAGCTATTGTAATGCGGTAACCTTTAAGGAAGGAGTGATATAGCTTTTCTTGGATTTCTTGAACCAGGGGATTTAAGGAATGACTGTTGCGAACAGAGGATAAAACAGATAGCGAGTCAGAAAAAATAACAATATCTGAGCTAGATGGTCTTTGGATGCTAATATCAATAGCTTTGATAATAGCCCAAGCTTCACATGAGAATATGGAATAGAAGTCCGGGAGGCGGTAAAGATACTTAAGGGGTGGGGTAATGGAAATAACAGCTCCACTGGATCTTGATTGTTGCTTGGATCCATCCGTGAAAAACTGGCTATGATTTGCAAATTTATGCTGAAACTCCAGGATTAATTGCTTTAGGATAGGCTTAGGGATATCTGGATGCGTAAATTTGGTAGCTTCCGTATTGATTGGCAGGGAGAAATGGTCCCAAGGGGGAAGAGGGTTGAGTTTCCTCTTGATGATATCATGAGACTCAATGCCAAGTTCATCACGGTACTTAGCAAGTCTAACACACAACGGTTTAGGATTGTTAGGATGATTTGCAAATTGGAAGGACTTAGGTTACAGATATAATTAAGTGTGGGATTAGGAGGAGAACAATGAGAAGAGTAAGCAAATTGTAAGCACAGGAATTTTCTACGGAGGTCTAGAGGAAGGAGGCCCGCTTCGACTAGTAGGCTAGTACATGGGCTGGTCCTGAAGGCACCCAAACTTAGGCGGCATGCAGAATTAATTATACGGTCCAATGTTCTTAGTAAATGGTTGCTGGCTGAACTATAAGCCACGACTCCATAGTCTAACTTTGGTTGTATCAAAGATTTGTAACAATTGATTAGCGAAATAACGTCCGCTCCCCACTTGTGTGAAGATAACATTTTAATTATGTTAAGTCTAACAGAGCAATCCGCTTTGAGGGAAGAAATGTGGGATTTCCACGAGTGCTTCTGGTCGAATGTTAGACCCAAAATTTTGCTGGTATTCGTTCTTCTTAGGTTATGATCACCAATTTTCAGGACTACTGAAGACAAGTTCAATACTTTCCGAGATCTCGTGAAGACCATAAATTCTGATTTTGTTTTTGATAAGATGAATCCCGACGACTTGGACCATTCGTTAATTGTGTTGAGGGATTCTTGCATTATAGATGTGATTAAATTAATATCTTTGCCACTACAGAGGAGGGTGATATCATCAGCAAACAGAA
The DNA here is from genome assembly GCA_011170035.1 of Teleogryllus occipitalis. NCBI lineage: Eukaryota > Metazoa > Arthropoda > Insecta > Orthoptera > Gryllidae > Teleogryllus > Teleogryllus occipitalis. Next base: position 122,212 of record BLKR01003685.1, on the reverse strand, counting down.
ATATTTTCACAGGGCTTTTTACAATATTGCTCACTTCATTTATGGCGATGAGGAATAATAACACACTTAACACTGATCCTTGAGGAAGGCCATTTGACATTTCAACTTGCTGTGATGTTTTATCTTGAACGCGGACTTTGAGAAATCTGTGTTCAATAAAGTTCTTTATGAAAGCAAACATATTGCCCTTTATTGGCAATGTAGAAATGATAGATAGTAGTCTGGATTTGTGGACCATTTCATAGGCCTTTTCGAGATCAAGCGAAACAACCATCGTATGGTGGTGCCTGCTAAGCGCATCGCAGATTTCTGAATCAATTCCGACTAAGTGGTCATTGGTGGAGCGAAAAGTTCTAAATCCACTTTGGAAAGGAGACATGAGGCTTTTCGATTCTAGTAACCATCTTAAACGGTTGCATACCATCTTCTCAAGAAGCTTACACAGATTGCACGTTAAAGATATGGGTCGATAACTAGCTGGGTTGCATCTGTCCTTATTGGGCTTAAGAATCGGAATAAATATAGCTTCTTTCCATTGGTCCGGAAAGGTCTGAGTGGACCATATGACATTGTATATCTGAAGAAGATGGTCCAGGGCCTTCGCTGGTAGATTTTTAAGAAAACTGTTGGGGATGTTGTCAGGGCCCGGAGCAGAATTGTTACTTTTCTTCAGCACATAAAGAAGTTCGTCTAAGGTGAAAATTCTGTTATAATGGTCATTGTTGGAACCAACCAATGAAGAAATAAGTTTTTGAGGCATAAAAAATGTTGAATCAAGAGATTTCAAAAGCTCCGGATCATAGTTGCAGTGGCTGGAATTCTTAGCAAAAGATACAGCAAGTAAATTACTGGAGTCTTGAGGTTGTGAGTATTTATTACCGTTTGCGTCTATTAGCATGAATGGGATGGATTTCATCGGTGCGCCACTAATGGACTTGATTTTTTGCCATAACAAAGAGGAGGGAGTCTGTCTAGTTATTGATGATGTAAAATTATTCCAAGATTGAAGTCTTGTTGTTTTTAAAATTAAGCGGGCTTTAGCCCTAGCTTTCCTAAAGAGTATTCCGTTTTCAATGGTTTTATTCTTCTTATACTTTCGGAAATATCTCTTCTTTTCTTTGATGGCCGCAGTGCATTCCTCATTCCACCAAGGAACCTGGTGTTTCCTTATTTTTCCAGAACTTAGAGGGATGGATGAACTGGCAGCTAATGTCAACATATTAGTAAAGTCCTGAACTGTTTTATTTATAAGAGAAGGTGGATACGAGTCTGATTTAGGAAGGTTATCGACATTATTAATTATGATGTGTTGGAATCGTAACCAATTTGCATGGTTAATCAACCATTTAGGGTGAGTTGTGAGATTTTTCGCCAATAGTCGGTCGGAGAAGTTGATAGAGATGGGATAGTAGTCACTATCATAAAGTTGATCAAAGGTGCTCCAAGTACATTTTGTAGCAATGTTACTAGTCACAAGACTCAAATCTATTGCACTCTCGGTGCCATTGCTTGTATTAAATCTTGTAGCACTTCCGTTGTTCAGGAGGATTAAATTATCATATTTATCGAGCCATTCTTCTATAGATTTGCCTCTTCTGTCAGTTCTTCGAGAGCCCCACATAATATTATGGCTGTTAAAATCACCCACTAATGGTTTAGGAAGTTGCATGACAATGTTGTCAAGTTCGAGAATATTCAATGTTTGGCTATTCGGTAAGTAAATATTGCATACAGTCACCACTATATTAAGCTTGATCGATACGGCCGCAGCTTCTAAGAGAGTTTGTAGTGGAATATTATGAAGAAAAACATCTTGTTTCACAAATGTCGCTACTCCCCCGCTTGCAATTAGAGAGTCTCTTCTGTTGCAGAATACACTTTTATATCCACGTAACGGAGCACATGTATTGCCTTTAAAGTTGGTTTCTTGAAGGCAGAGAACTTGGGGACTGAAATCATTGATGAGAATTTTTAAGAAGGACATTCGGGAGTAGAAGCCATTGCAATTCCATAGAATAATATCCATGAGGAAATACAGGAAATATATGGCCGTAGTATTACACTGTAGATGCCTGGGAAGTATCCATATCAGAATCCAATGCACTTTCAAGTTTTTTGATTATTCTGGAACATCTGTTTTTAATACCTTTGTTAGGAAGGGTGGTATAAATATCCCGTAACATTGAAATTATAGGTGAAATATCTGGAGAGAAGTCTTTAGCAATTTCTGCAATGTTCTGGGAACCTTTAGATTTGTCAAAGAAGCTTAACAATTCATTCATCGATAACGGGTATTTAATTGGGCTCTTTTCAATCTTTTCTTTGGTCACTGACCATTGAATGTCTTCTTTACTATCTGAGGTGGTTTTTATTTTTTTTAGGGGAACACTATTTTGTTTCACAGGGGGGTCTTCTAAGTCTAAAGATATCTCCGAATCAGAGAGGACAGTCTTTTCAGTAACGAGATCTCTTGTCACATTAGCGGGAAGAGACGTCGCTTGGGAACTACTAGTAGAGAGTGGCCTTTTAGTTCTTGATTTTACCGTGTTTTCCGTTGGCTTCTCTGCCTTGGATTCCGAGACTGAAGTTGTAGGGAATGCCGGTAAAGGATCTGGTTGTGAAACACTTGGGAGATCAGGGAATTCGTTCTCGTTAATGACAGGAGCGGGACCGGGGGCAGGAGAAACGGAAAGGTCACCGTCTGATAAGGGAAAGGTTGTTACCTTCGGGCTGATAGCTGCTTGCGGCAGGGGTGAGTTGCCATTTGGGCAGTTCTTAGCAAAATGACCTTGCAGCTTGCATTGAAAGCAGGTAGGGATATCAGATGAGATGTATATCCAATGCGGTAAACCATCCAATGTTACTTGGAAAGACTCCGGGAGTAGTTCTTCATGTTCCGGTGCTATGTAGGTTTGTCTTCTGAAACTCATGATATGGTTTAAGTTTGGGTTAAAGAAACCTGCACGAATAAAAGACATTGATGCCACAGTTTTAACGCCAAATTCTAATAACTTATCTTCTAGTAGATTGTTAGGGATACTCGGGCAAACATTGGAAAGAATTATTCTTTTGTTGCGTGAAATTAGCGGTCTCATAGTAAATTCATGGTCAGATACAATTATTGATTTAACTTTGAAAACTAGATCGTCAGCAACTTCTTTGGTGGACAAATAAACACAAAGCGTGTTATTAGAGATCTTTGATGCAAACCGAATATGAGAAGGATTAGTTTTTCCTGCAAGGGCTTCAATGAAGTCAACTGTCGGTGCATAATTAGCAGAGTCAATCACAATTGCATTTTCCTTCTTAGAAAACAGGGAACTATTACAAGCTTGAACATAACTCTTACTTGAAACAATACTTGGTTGTTGATTGGGATGGAGGACTTCCATGATGGTTACGATGTTGTTGCTCGGATGCCAAGCAGCAACACGATGGTCAGAAACATACGCACTTCGAGCTTCTCGGTGCGTGAAAATGAAGAGAATACTCACTAAAACACTGAACTTCACAAATCTAGGAAAACTCGTCACCCGAATTTGCACACAGTTAAGGAACAACTATTAACCACAAAACCCAAAAAAACTATAACAGCTTTCGTTCTTGACGCTTATCTTGAACGGCCACGGTCATAGCGCGCGAAGGAAGCACAGCGGAGCAGCGAACGTCCGCACACCGCCGAGTCTCAACGAGCACTGTGTACTATCCTTGTTGCACTGCGTACGTGCAAAAACGTGCGTTCTCACACAGGAACGCTGTCGAACGGGATAAACAGTATCCTATGTCCGTCTCCTGGCTCTAAGCTTCCTGCTCACCAAGTCGGTACAGCCGTTCTTGAGTTATAAATAGTGTAACTAACACGACTATATATAGATATAACGGCAGACGAAAGGCGGCTATCATTATCGCCTTCTGTTATCAGTGCGGCGTTACAACAATGGGTTAAAACAGGCAACAATGACCGCTAACATGCGAAATCACGCGAAAACGTGCGAAAACCTGCGAAAACGTTCAAAAAGGTTCAAAAACGTGCGTTCTCACACAGGAACGCTGTCGAACTGGATAAACCGTATCCTATGTCCGTCTCCTGGCTCTAAGCTTCCTGCTCACCAATTTTCACGTTGCACGTTGTTACTCTTTTCCATTTACTTTCAATTTCGTTTTCCAAAATTGTGTTGCTCTTCCTCTTTTCTTCTGCGTCTCTTTGATCTGTATATACGCTCTTGAAATCTAACAGGGGTAGTTAATTTCTTTTTCCTATCCCGCAAGCTTCAAAATCTCTTCTGCAAACCAGCCATGAATTGACAGTGAGATCCAATAGATGGACGATAAAAACAATTTTTGGATCTGCTTTTAGCAAGATACAATGCTATCAGGGGATTCATTAAATCAACACCACAGTACAGCACAACACTGAGGCATTCTACTCATACCGCCTGAAGAGGAGTAAGTTCACGTTACATAGGTGTCCAATGTTACTTCGAGGAAACAAACACACTTTCTATTTAAAAACATACTAAATTAATATTAACTAATTTGTAAACACATATACCTGTATAAGTAAATAACACTTCCTACACCATTGATTTTTACGAGAGAATAAGGGCATAAATAAGTACTTTGCACGCATGTGAAACTAGAGGTGCCAGAGAATGCCACATACTTTCTCGTAGCAAATTTTTGAATTGAATTGAATTTGCCTTATTTTACGTGGCGAGACTCAGGCCATGAGGCCTGCTCTTCCGTCTGACCACGCAAATTTCGTTACACTCCTTTCATCAATCATGGGAGAAAGAAGGTATTACTTGGGCGACGAAACAGGCGATTTGAATTTAGCTCAGAGGCGTCATTTAGGCTTGAGGATCTTTTACATGCAGTAAATGTACTAACATGGGACAGCCGGCTTTACTTCCCCTCCGAAGGAAGGCGTACGAAGGATTTTTTCGCCCTTAAAAAGGGCGAAAAAATACAAACCCTTAATCGGGTTTGAACCCGCAAACTTGGGTTTAGCAGTCCGATACGCTAACCGCTACACCATCGCCGCCGCATTTTTCTAATTTCATTGGTGTGGACTGCCTTAACGGACTTGCCCCACCCTATTGCTAGCTTCAACCTATCATCGCCCAAAGTACTTTTTTCCACATTTTATCAACTTTTCGGTTTCCTAAAAGTGGAACCGAAATATTATTTTAAGAATAATAAAGAATAGGAAAATCTCTTCCTAATGGCAATTTTTATTGAAAAAATTGAAGCCGTTTTTAAGAAAATGGGGATTAAGCATTGCTGAAAATGCGAAATTGAATCTCCTTTTCACAGGAATCTATTGAGTTTTCGAAAACCTTCATGGAAAGTTATTTTAAGCACTTCCACTAACAAATGTCATAATGTATTCAAATCGATGGAAATGTGCATATTAACAATGTGAGAGATATCTCTAAAAAAAAAATTTGTGTAATTTTTTAAAAACAAAAGAATACACCAAAATAAACTTTTCGTCATATTAAACAGTGTTATTATCAATATCCATTGGAAAGAGAAAAAATTGAGCCGTTTTTGAGAAAATGGTGTTTAAGCGTTTCTAAAAGTGCAGAATTTTGAGCTCATTTTAATAAAAAACTGTTGAGTTTTCGAGAAACTTTATAGAACATTATTTAAAGCACATTTACTCATAAATATAATAATGTGGAGAAATCGCCTTTCATGTAAATATTACGGACATGAGAAACAAGTAAAAATATGTACACTTTTGTAATCTTTGAAGAACAAAAGAATAGAGCAATATGGTGTAGAGGTCATCGGATAGGGATCATTTGGTACTACCCCTACCAGAAAATTAAAGAAAAAAATTGGAGCCGTTTTTGAGAAAATCTTGTTTTTGTAATTTTTTAAAATTGTAAATATTTCACGCTCTATTGCACAAAAACTACTAAAATTTTCAAAATCTGCATGACCGTAATAAAATAACTATTTATAGAAAACAAATTTCATTTGAAGGTAAAATCTCTGTCGTCAATTTTATAGTTGTAGGAAGACGCCGAAAAATTCAAACTTTTGCAATTTTCTAAACTTTAGAGTTAACCGCGAAAATAGGACCTATGCCAACTTTATAGGTGTGTTTTACTATATTCTTACAATAAATTTAAAGAAAAAACTTGGAGCCGTTTTTGAGAAAATTTTGAAAATGTCCGAGGGGCTTCATGTAAAGGACCCCCAATTTTAAAGATTGTTTTTCAATATTTCGAAGCTTCAACTAGAGTCAGAAAGAGAGAGGATTCTTAAATTTTGAAAAGATCCTACGAATGGCTTAGGCGCTAATGGTGTTCACAGACGGCCGGACGGATGTTTAGCTTTCAATTATTTCTCAGCCAACGGATTCCGGCTACACCATGAGTAGTACATAAAAGGAGGCTACTAAACCAGATTTTTCCACGCTATAACTTCTTCATTTCTTCTTCTTTTTCATTAAAATCGTATTAAAATGCTTATATTTTGCCATATACTATCAATTTTTATTCCAAGATACTCCAATTTTTATCAATTTTTACAAACGAAAATATCGTCGACCTAGCGTTGAAATGGGTGGAGAGACCTGTACCATATTTTTTTCAACGCCACAATCGAAGAATATATATCATATTCAGATGAATAGATACCATATTTTTATAATTTTATAACAAAAAATCCTGAACCAGATTTTTTCCACGCGTAAGGTATAGAAGTGTGTATATGACTAATAATTGTGAAGTAAAATACTTCATGCATTACTATTCTCAGAACAACGATAACTTTGCAAGTGTATTTGTCCTTATCTCAATACGATAAGCGTGCAGGTGTAGTCCTTATCTCAGTGCAATAAGCGCGCAGGGGTCCTTGTACTGATTACACTGTCCTTGACTACGCCTGCACGCTTATAGTATTGAGATAAGGACAAATACTTGTAGAGACAAGTGCCTCCGTTTTACACGTTATCTCAAGTGCGATATCTCATTTCTCTCTCTTTCTGATGTCTGTCATTGAAGCAGTGTTTTTTTACGCGTTTTGCACGTCATTTTATCGCTCTAAACGATTTTGTAATGATAGGAATAGTTTATAAAAAATATGAACTATATAATTTAAATTTTAATACACTGAATTATTAAATTGTTAATGCAATAATATTTTCGATTTGTGTGAAATAAATGATTAAAAATACGTAAAATGCACATTAATTTAGACTCTTGGAACGTTCTTTAAATAGGAGGTCAGAAATCATGTCAGTTGGAATATGAACCTCAATATTCGTGTGCATGTACTTCTGCTACTACTGCTGCTACTACTGCTACTACTCCTTTTTTTTTGGGGGGGGGGGATTTTTTTTCAAAGACACCGCTCTTTGCGGGAGTTGGATTCCCACCAACTAAAAAAACCCCTTTCGTTTATCTACGCGATCCATCCTGGAACTGCTGGGCGCATGTCATCGGGATGGTGCTTGTCTTGATAAGGTCTATTCTTGTCTACGTCTTGCTTGTTTCTCTTTCTCCTGCATTACTGATTTGGAAAACATTTTCATGTAATGCCAGTTGTTCCGGTTCTCAAGCATTCTGTCTGCTACACTGCCTGGTTCAACTGTCCTCCCTATGCGGCTGGCCAGGTCATGTCTCTCTTTCTCCCAGCGAGGGCAGAAGAAGACGTGTTCTGCTGTGTCTCTATCTTGACAGTATATACACTTGTCATCTAGCGATTTGCCAATCTTTTTGGCGTACTCCTTGAATTGGCCATGACCTGTCAATATTTGGGTCAAGAAGTAGTCAAGTTGGCGAAATCTGCTCCTGTACCATTTGTTAATGTCCGGGATCAGTTGCTTAGTCCATTGTGCAACGTGCTCTGTTTTATTCCACCGTTCCTGCCATTTGTGCATTATTCTATTCCTAATACTTTTTTTGCCGTCATCAGAGTTTCCATAGTTGCTCTCGTGAATAAGCCGCCTTTCCTCAATCTGGAGGTCGATGGGTATAACTCCTGAGAAGATCTGCAATGCTTCTATAGAATTGGTGGTGGTACTGGTGGTAGTAATTGCTAGTGGTAATTACTAGTAGTGAGTGGTGGTGGTAGTGCTAGTGGTGGTGGTGCTGGTGGTGGTGGTGCTGGTGGTTGTGGTGGTGGTGGTGGTGCTGCTGCTGCTGCTATGGTGATAGGAAGTGGTGGTCGTAGTGGCTGTACTACCACTAATGCCATCCCATAGTACCAGCCACTAATGCCATCCACTGTCACCATCCACTCTATTACCATCACTAATGCCTCCTAATACCTCCTGTCCTCCCCCACTAATGCCACTCCACTAATGCCTCCACTAAATACCATCCACAATGCCATCACTAATGCCACTCACTAATGCCACCACCACCACCACCACCACTCTGCTGCTCACTGCTCCTGCTGCTACTGCTGCTACTACTACTACTGCTACTACTACTGCTCTGCTCTGCTGCCAACTGCAGCTCTGCTTTCTGCTGCTGCTCTGCTGCCAACCGCTGCTGCTGTTTCTGCTCTGCTGCTGCTGCACTGCTTTCTGCTGCTGCTACCTGTAGCTGCTGCTTCCTGCATGCTCACTGCATAGCCTGCTCTCACTGCTGCTTTGCTGCTGCTGCTGCTGCTGCTACTCTTTCTGCTGGCTGCTACTGCTCATGCTGCTGCCTTTCTTTGCTGCTCTGCTGCTGCTGCCTACTGCTCTGCTGCTACTCTGCTCTGCTGCTGCTGCCACTGCTGCTGCTACTGCTGCTACTGCACTGCTACTACTACTGCACTGCTACTGCTACTACTGCTCTCACTGCCTTGCTGGCTGCTGCTGTAACAACAACTGCTAACACTGCTACTACTGCTACTGCTAACAGCAACAGCAGCTCAGCAACAACAACAACACAACACAGCTGCTGCTGCTGCTTTCTGCTACTGCTGCCGCTACTGCTGCTGCTGTAGCTTAACTACTGCTGCCAGCTGCCCAGCTGCAACAACACACTGCTGCTTGCTCGCTACTCAGCTACTACAGCTGCTGCTCACTGCTACTGCTACTGCTGCTCACTCAGCAACCTTGGCTGCTGCTGCTCACTACTGCTCCACTGCTGCTACGCTAGCTGCTACAGCAGCAGCAGCACTTACTGCTACTACTAACCTTGGCTGCTGCTGCTGCTGCCTGCTGCTACTGCTGCTACTACTATGCTGTGCTGCCGCTGCTGCTCACTGCTGCTGTGGCTACTACTACTACTGCTCAGCTACACTAGCAGCCTGCTGGCTGCGGCTGCTGCTAACCTTGCTGGTGCTGCTGCTGCTGCTGCTGCTGCTGCTGCTGCTGCTGCTACTACTACTACTACTACTACTAGTCATTAATTTGGACGGTGCCTTTACACCTGAACAACATGTAAACAAATTACAATTTACCGCCCAAAATACTAACATTGTAGTATTGACTCTGCCCTTCAGACCAACACTATGCAGCGAGATTAAGTACGCAAACAAACAATTAAAACTGCAACTGAGAGAAACAAATGTCACACTGTTTCAAATTAATTTCCTCTCAGCAAAACACTTCAGCCAGCATGGTCTTCACATGAACCTTGCTGGAAAACGCAGTCGGTAACAAGCTTGCACAATACAGCAAGTCCAGTCCTACGCAGTCTCCTGCCAAAAACCCATCCCTTTCATCTTCCTTACGTTCTCCACCCACCACCCTTATTTCGAACCCTCTTGCCTCTTCCGCTGAACCTACTCCCGTTACTTGCATTCCCTCTACCGATTCATCTACACCTGATGCCCCAATTTCCTCACAACCTGTCACTGCTGGGAGACATTACAACCTTCGACCATGCACTCGAGGTAAAAATGGAGTTAATATATAGCAACTACAGTCAGATGCAGCAGATAAACATTCGTATAGGTAGTTGCAAAAGATAAACATTCTGCATCATAATGTTCAATCCCTTCCAAATAAAACTGAGTTTATCGAGGCAACTCTACAGAGCGATTTAAATCAAATGGATGTTCTTTGCTTTACAGAACATTGGTTATATCCTAATGGACTTAGCATTTTCCAAATTCCAAACTTTTTCCTCGCAGGCTTTTATTGTAAAGATATATATATATATATAAGTATATATATATATATATATATATATATATATATATATATAAATATATATATATAGAGAGAGAGAGAGAGGAGAGAGAGAGAGAGAGAGACAGACAGACAGAGAGAAAGAAAGAAAGAAAGAAAGAGAGAGAGAGAGAGAGAATCGCATACAGGTCCTACGTATGGGGGTTCCTGTATTTACGTTAAAAAAATATTGATTCTATCTCCTTGGCGGAATTAAATGTGTATGCCGTTGAAAATGTTTTCGAAATTTCTGTTGTACATCTTCCTTCACTAAAAGTGATATTACTTTGCCTCTTACAGACTTCCAACAAAGAGAGCTGCAGATTTTATTTTGTTCTTAGAAAAACTGGAGATAACACTTAACAAAGTCAGCAATCGCTCTTTTGAATCAATTGGAATTTGCAATCCATTTGAATCCATGCGGAGATTTTAACATTGATTTTCTGGTCGAATCTTGCGAGAAAGATAAGTTTCTCAATTTAATTAATTCCTTCAATTTAGATATTACAATTAATGCATGACACTGAATTCGATGAAGGTAATTGATCAAATTATAATTAACAAAACTACTCCTGGATATGAAGTTGAAACAAAAGATTCAGGATACAGTGACCAGAATGCACAAATTCTTACAGTTCTAAGAAATGCTAACACTGACACAATAAATAATAGACATATGAGTAGATTGTTTACAAAAAGTAAAATAAAATTATTCATTGATTAATTGATGCAGGGGTCATGGGACGCAGTTTATAATACTGTTGAAACAAACGATAAATATAATTTTTTTTCAACGCTTTCATTTCATTCAATTTCAAAACTTGCTTTCCTCTTCAAAAAAGAAAATTAAATATTTCACGGAAAAGCTTTTCTTGGATAACACAAGGGATTAGGACATCATGTAGAAACAAGCGAAAACTTTCTTTCATTTCTAAATATATCGTATCTCAAGATTTCCTCCTCTACTTTAAAAAATACAAATTATTGTTAATAAAAGTCATAAGACAGGCTAAAATCATGAAACAAGATTAGAATATTTTGAACTCAAATAACAAAACAAAATCAATGTGTAATATAATAAAAAATACTACCAAATCAACTAGAAACCTTGTAGAGAATGTTGTTTGAAAACAAAAGGATATAAATGTGAACGATCCGGCAACAGTGACTGGTCTCTCTAACCAATACTTTTCGAGAATTGCTGCCGATCTCACTAAGAAACTTCAGCCCCAAAATTTAGTATCAAACATTTCCCCAAAAATTTTAGACTGTTCGTTTCCGAAACTTCTTCCAATGAAATACTCAAAATAATCTAATAATAAAAGTAAATATACAATTTAACCTAATAAATTCCAAAATCTGCTTATTTATTTCCTTTAACAGCCGGTCCCTATGATTATAGCTTTGTATTTCTCTCTTAAACAAAAATCAATTTAAAAAAACGCTCTGCTACGTAATAGATTTTTTAATTATCCATTTAATATCAGAGCGTTTTTTTGAAATTCTTCTTTGTTTGAGAGAAAAACACAAATCTGCAATTGCTTTATTATCACGAGTGCAACAAGGATAGTACAGTTTCTCACAGTGAGTGCGACGCGAGAAAAAGATGGGACCGGCTGTTAAGGCGGAACAGAGTTCGCCGGGTCAGCTTTCGGGTCAGCTTCCCGTTCGACAGCGTTCCTGTGTGAGAACGCACGTTTTTGCACGTTTTCGCACGTTTTCGCGTGATTTCGCATGTTAGCGGTGATTGTTGCCTGTTGTAACCCATTGTTTATATTTCCAAATAATTTCTGTAACTTTGTCTCATCAAAAGACGAACTTATCAACTACGTATTTCCAAACATTATTTCTAACTACAAAAATAATGAATGGTTGGGTGAGCGAGCAATTTTAGCGGCTAAGAATAAAGATGTAAATGACCTGAACTACATAATTCAGAGTAAGATCATTGTAACAACGCATTCATTCAAATCTATTGACTGCGTCACGAATGAAGATGAAGCCACCGATTGAATTTTTAAACTCCTTGGATGTGCCTGGCTTACCACCGCACAATTTATGCCTAAAAGTTGGCTCCGTAGTAATCATGCTTCGAAACATAAACCAACCAAAACTGTGCAACGGTACGCGTTTGGTGGTTAGAAAATTGATGAACAATGTAATTTACGCGACGATACTCAAAGGAAAATTCGAAGGTGAGGAAGTTCTCATTCCGAGGATCCCGATGATCCCAACCGATATGACGTTTCAATTTAAAAGACTTCAATTTCCGATCCGTCTTGCATTCGCCATGACCATCAACAAATCACAAGGCCAATCCTTGAAAGTTTGTGGTTTCAATCTAGAATATCCATGTTTTTCCCATGGTCAATTATATGTGGCATGTTCACGGGTCGGAAGATCATCTGCGTTGTTTGTTTTTGCGCCTGATAATAAAACAAAAAATGTCGTGTATCACAAGGTTCTTAACTGAAGAGTGCAACCTATGCACCAAAATACAGGAAAAATAATGAATGATTAATCTACTTAATTTTTTTATTTGTATTTTCTAATAAACAATTTAACTTAATAAATTCCAAAATCTGCTTATTTATTGCCTTTAACAGCCAGTCCCTATGATTACAGCTTTGTATTTCTCTCTTAAACAAAAATCAATTCCAAAAAAACGCTCTGCTACGTAACAGATTTTTTAATTATCTATTTAATATCAGAGCGTTTTTTTGAAATTCTTCTTTGTTTGAGAGAAAAACACAAATCTGCAATAGCTTTATTATCACGAGTGCAACAAGGATAGTACAGTTTCTCACAGTGAGTGCGACGAGAAAAAAAGATGGGACCGACTGTTAAGGCGGAACAGAGTTCGCCGGGTCAGCTAATATATATATATATATATATATATATATATATATATATATATATATATATATATATATATATAACTTAATAATTAAATAACTTAATAACTTCTAAACGAAACATTATAGGACATTAAAATCTAAAGTTTTGATGCCAAAGGGCCTTAAAGTATCATTTCTCACATTGTAATCTATGGGATGAGATGTTCTTGGACATTCTTTTCACATTGTTGTTGGTTCGGTATATCGATACCACCCTTCCTGTTCAGAGACGTGCAGAATCAGCAAGTGAATGTGAAATTAAACTAATTACTTGCTATTCTAGGCGATTGGATTGCACGGTCGTACCTCTCTGTTCGGAAATAAAGTTAAATAATATTGAAAAGAGTATGATTGGAATGCCCGATCCTGTATTTTCATATAAATAGCATTCCGTAGCTTTCTCCAGAGTAAAAAGCTTTTCTAATATTATGACTATCGAGGAAAGCGAAAAATCGTCAAGGAAAATTGTATAATTATTTCAAATGTTTTTAAGGAAGTGCTGTGAATTGTTCCAAGAATATCTGCCTATAATACTGAATGAACCTTTATGGAATTGTTTCAAACATCAATTGCATTGTTTTTAATTTTTATTTGATATTCTATAACTATATTCTGAAAGTATCTGTATACATGTTTTAAACAAATCAACACATTCCGTTAATCCCTCGTAATAGGAAGTGGAAGGATATGAAAAAGAGTGGTGTTTAACACGCTAGAGTTCTCGCACGGGTACGCTAGTTAAGGTTTAAATACCATATGTATGTGGATTCTTAACGAAAATTGACATAATGTATTTCCAACACACTTCTTGCATATACTACATTAAATTACAACTTACATTTCTTCTAGCATCTTAGTCACAGGATGATAACACGCCTTTCGATGTAGGTCTCCTCGCATCATGTACATCTGCCATATCTCCGGTATTGCTTTGTTGCGGTAGCAAATGTGATACCTCCCATCAACTTCAGTCATCACAATATGTTGACAGTACATCAGGCGATGAAGGTCAAAAGTTGTACCAATGTTTAAATGTTTACTGTCTCTCAAGAGGTAATCCCATTTGTCCACGTCAATACCATTGACCTTATTGGCTATGATCTGTTTAGGACAGATGATAAGAGTAAATTGTATTTAATATGGTAACAGAACTTCAAAATCAAGAATTGGTGAACATTTTATTGATTATTCATTATCCTAATAGAATTCATGCAGTAAAAGACTAGTTTAAGTGCCAATGCCGAAATGTTAATAATTTTTTGGAGATGTTTATCACTCAAGTCGTAGCGCAATACGTGTAGCATAACCAAGGCTGGCAAATGAACAAAAATATTGAGATTTTGGCAGACATTTCCGAAGGCGAAAAGGTTCAGTAACATTCACATTTCGGCGGAGGTGCAAACTTCTTCTTCTTTTTTTGACTCATAAACGCATAAAGGAGGTTCTTGAATATAATATTGTAATGGTGGAAGTTTAAATTTCAAACATAAGCCAGTACCCATACAAAATGGCACATATCTTCTCGTACTAGTTAGTACTCATACTCTTTGCTTTATGACTGGACTATTTCGGATTTGCAGCCCTGTTTCCCCAACGAAATATTTTTGCGCCATTTGCACTTCGAGAGCCTTGGAGACTACCACTCCCCTGCGAAGATCAAGTCTCTGTCTTTTGACTCGAGGACACCTCTTCGATTTTGCCCCTACTCCTTCCTAGCTGGGGGGCTAAGGGGCGATGATGCACAAGTTATAGCATGTCTCCCTCAAATACCAACCTCACCTTTCCCCGTTGACACAAAAGAGGCAATGGCGACTGGGAAATCCATAATTCGATTTTCCTAGGGGGGAGGGAATACCCAAGTAGACACAGCAATGCAGAAGGAAAATGTATGTAGGCAGGAATCCAGGCGTACATACATGGCAACCCCATCAGGATTCTAGGAGATTTTTGGGCTAATCGTTTCCTATATTATCTCAGTAGTATACATACCTATTGTCGCTCTTCCACGCAACCAATCTTTATAAATGAGGTCTCTAAAGAAACAGAATTTCACGGAGACCTGACGAATTGCACTTTTAGTTTAAAAATAGGAAGGATTTGTTGAGAAAAAAAGATTTAAATATTTACGCCAAATGCAACCCGCAACACGGAGTGGTATTTTTTTAAAAATCTATATCGTTAAATAAATTCTAAAAAAAAGCGTTTTGCGGCCTTAAAAATTAAACATTTGAGGCCACATGCTTCAATGAAATGTTCCTCACGCCGTAATCTACCGGATGAGAGCTTCTTAAACATTCCATTACATTTTTACTGGTTCGACGCTTCTCGATTCTACCCCACCTGTTCGGAGCCTGTAGAATCTGCAACTGTAAGTGAAATAAAACTAATTACTTGATATTCTATGCGACTGAATTACACGGGTGAACTTCTTTGCTCGGTAATAAAGTTAAATAAGAATAGTTTGTATTGACAAAGGTGTATTAAATTGTTATCAATTACATAAAGACATAGAAGAACTGACGGACGATAAGAGGATCTTGAAGAAAAATATATATTACAGGCTTAATATGAAAATGGAAAAATAGGAATGAGGGTGAGGTTTAACATGCAAGAGTTCTCGCACAGGTACGCTAGTAACCCATAATTCTCTGAATTTTTTTAAAATTATTCGAGAAACCTTTCTAGCTGCCGTCTATTGACGATTAAGGGACCTATCGAAACAACCCGCGGTAACTACCATTCTCACGGAAACAGTTCCCAGAGAAGAACTTCGATAAGGGGTACCCAGAAGGCTAAATCTTCAAAAAAAAGTCAAAAAGGCCTTATTTAGGAAAGTACTGCATAAGTAGCGCAAATCGATCTACACCTGTCCTAGCCTGTCCCACTTGGCCCAGCCTGTGCCTACTTTTTTCTGGGACGCAAAATGTGTGAAATGCGGGCAATTTTAAACAATTAAAATTTTTCAAACTGTTCCAAATTTGGGGAAATGTTGGTGCGGATTGTGCTAACTGCTGTTGCTGCAAACAAATGTAATTAGTGAAGTATCTCACGTCGTTAGTATAAACATTAGGGGTGTTTTTATACATTATTGTATTTGTAAATACAACAAGTGCCGACCTGGATGACCGAGGTAGCTAAGAGCGAGTACCGAGTCAGCGCTTCGGTACGAAGGGTTGCGGGTTCGAGTCCCGTCTTGGGAATGGCTGTTTGTCCCTTGACTTCGTGTGTGTTGTCGCGGAGGACCTCGCGTTCTGCTGACCCCAGGTCAGAGGAGCCCACAAGAGTGTTTGTCTAGTGTATGGTCGAATATGCGTCCCTTCGGGACGTAAAGGGCAACCGGCTGTCGGCTGGATAAAAGCCCTAGGAAAAAAGTACAAGTTCTTTGAATGATTTCAGGTGAAGTTTATCGGAAACCCGAATATTTCTGTGAAAATGGGCTCAAAATTACGCTTTTTCGGAAAAGCTCAAACGCCATTTTTTCGGCTCCAAATATTTCTATGAAATTTTGCATACAAAACCAGGTTTTACTCTTCTGTAATATAGTTTTAAATTCATATTTCAATTCCATAATGGAAGTTTGAAAATTGAGAAAATTGAAAAAAATATCTTTCAGTCACCGACAGGTAACCCTTTATCTTTATAGTAATGGTACGTATTAAGATTTGTTTAGGACTGAAGCTTCAAAGAACACTTCTGAAAAATGTTCAAAAGTGAAGTTAGAACAGCATGGTTGTAAGCAAGCAATGTTCAACGATGTTTTATTCTTCTATAATATTTTTAAAGTTATATTTCAGTTCTACCATTAGGGGCCCAAAAACTTCAGAAAATGTGAAACTAGTGGTGTTACAATTGCACATACTTTCTCACAATATTTTTAATGGCTATGTAATATATGACAATTTCTTTCTTACACTTCAGCTATCATCTGAAA
The DNA here is from genome assembly GCA_011170035.1 of Teleogryllus occipitalis. Classification (NCBI taxonomy): domain Eukaryota; kingdom Metazoa; phylum Arthropoda; class Insecta; order Orthoptera; family Gryllidae; genus Teleogryllus; species Teleogryllus occipitalis. Next base: position 105,258 of record BLKR01003685.1, on the reverse strand, counting down.
AATTCTTAAAAAACAAAGCATGAAAAATACATGTATTTTACTTTCTCGCTACCGCAGTAGAGAGGAAGTTACGTAATGCTGCTCCAAAAAACGGCGAATTTTCGGCCGAAAAACTCTTATTATAGGGCCCTGGCAACGAATAAGGGGGTAAATCCAGTTGCTAAATTTAGAAGAAAGTTCTCTAACACGTAGTGTGGCCAGAATCCATATTTTGAGGGTCCTTGATAACGAAAAGGCGATTAACGGCAAAACGACTGTCTATGAACAACGCTAAACCGTTCGGCCGATTTTCTCCAAAATTAATATTCCCCAATCGATCCGGATGATGTCGCGACCCTTGAATTTGAAACCCATATTTCAATTTTGGGGGGAGCTTTACATGAAGCCCATGGGACATTTTCCAAATTTTCGAAAAAAAGTCTCCATCGCTATTAATTAAATTTTGTTGTTGGACAGTGTAAAGGACGCTTAAAAATGGCGTATGTCTTCTGTTCGTTAAAACTCTGATTTTTCGAAACTTGCAAAAGTTCAATTTTTTTCAGCGTCTAAAATATTAAAGATAGAGATTTTTCTCTTAATAAAATTTGTTACTTAAAGAGAGATTTTGAAAGAAGGTCCTGTACAATATTTCGAAATTTGAGGATTTTTCGCGTAATTTTGAATAAGTTATAGGCAGTTTGTAATTTTTTTAAACATTTTTTTACAAAAGAAAGACTCCATCGTTTTTGATGAAATTTTGTTGTTGGATAGTCTAAACAACATTTAAGAGCATGGTATACGTGTCATGTTGGTTGAAATCTCTGATTTTTTGAAAATTGAAAACAGTGGATGGACAAGTTGATGGGCAACGCTAACACTAAACCTTTTGAGAAAATTAGTGGTGCTAAAACAGCACGTACTTCCTCGACATTAGTAATAGGAATTAAATAGTTTCAAATACAAATAAAATAGTTTGAAACAATAGATTTTTTATTCAAAACTCTCATTGAAAATGTATTTCTGGCATTGAATTCATTTTATAAAGTACGCAGTGTATTCACGACATATGGGAAGAGTTTTTTAGCCTTACAATATTCTTCGAAAGCAGTATGCGAGAATGTAAAATAATTGAAAGTTAATAAATAATACGATACTAATAGCGTTGGCATTCAAATGCAAATATATCGAAAAATAAATAACAGTAATTATTAAACACTAAGGTATTATATTATTCTACAAATATTTAAAAGTATTAGTGTATATTACCGCGAACGAAATGCAGCCGCCTTTATCGCCTTCTGTCATCAGTGCGCCGTCACAACAATGGGTTACAACAACCAACAATGACCGCTCATCTATTTGTTTTTACATTTAACACAATTAGATGATGTAACTTAAAATGAAATAACATAAATATAATATAATAAAATAAATAATAACAAAATGATATATGAAATAATATACAAATTCTAACTTACGTACTCGTAGCATCCGTCTGCGTAAATTGGTAGCGGGCGACTGAAGGGTAGCAATCTTTATTTCATATTTAATATTTCAAATAGGTTTTTAACAAATTCTAAAAGATTTATTTGTAAACGTATAACAAAAGTTCCAATGAGAGAAACGAACAAAAAAATACGAAATAATATACACATTGTAACTTACGAAACATTCAATTGCATCAAAGCAAAATTACGCCCAATTACTCAAAATATACTATATTTTCGAAAAATTCAACATGACCTTATTTGAAAATCTGTTTTTGACGAACACATTTCATTAAAAGAAATGTACCTTCATAATTGTATTTGTAGGAAGACGCCGAAACAATTTTGAATTTTTTGAATTTTCTAAAAATCATGGTTTTCAACCAACATGAGACCTACAGTGTTCTCTTAAACGTCCTTTAGGTTATCCAACTGAACGGTTTAGCCGCTAGTGTTGTTCATAGACGGACACACAGACAGACAGACACACAGACAGACAGACAGACGTTTTGCCGTCAATAATTTTTAAGGGGATCAAGGTGTGACGGTCCAATCAGACGCGTCCGAAATAAATACAAAACATTGAATTAGGATTAAAAAACACTTTAATTTCGTATGTTAATAAGAACGAAAATATTGATTGATATTCTAAATAACTGTGCCCCAAATAGACTGTGAGAATATAAATATATAAAAACAGGACATATTTATAAATAACGATACGTCGCAACAATGTAATGTTTCATAAATAAAAGAATTTCCGTGATAATAAACTAATTTTCCATATTAGAAATGAGACAGTTGAACGTTCTCACAAACATGACGAACGATTACTAATAAATGTTAAAATAAGAAAACAAGTAATTGGAAAAGCGGTTACAAACATTATAAATATTTTTGAATACATTTAGGGATTTATAATAACATTCAAAGGCTATTTAAGACAATATAATATAAAAAGACAGATGTAAAGAAACTAACATTGTAAGAGAAGAGTTGTCTTTTGTTTTAAACTACGCGGTATGGTAGAATCAAATAATTAAGAGATACGACGAAGATTTCGTGGTGATCGCATCGTTTGGTTTTGGGTTGTACGGACGATTACTTATGAGATAATCTCGAGTTGCCGTAGTGGACGCATCGCGTGTTGGTTTCGAAATTTCTATATTTTATTAAGTTAATTTTGAAGATGTTTCGATTTTTTTTTGTTGAAATATTGGGATATGGACAGCAATGACAACCAAACGTCGTGCAGCAAAAAGGGAAGTTAAAAAACATTATATTTTGTTTTTCTGTCATCAAAATTTACAGCAAGGCCAGGTTTGTTAGTTTTTAAGGCCTTAGAGAAAAGACATGGCCATTTTTAAATTATTCAAACTGGTAAAGTACACTCGTGTGAATGTTGGTAATAATCAATTGTGTGAATGTTGGAAGAAAATACACATCGTAAATATTAGATTATAGAACATTTTTCAAAGGATATTTTATGCGTTTGTTCTTTTTTTGTTACGTATGCACATGTTTTGATGTCGTCACAAGCGAGGTAGAATTCGCTGAATATTTTGTCAAATGAATACGGAATAAACCAGACGGTGTTTTTATACGGGTTTATGACAGAAATTTCACGGAGTTGTTATTGTTATTATTATTATTATTATTATTATTATTATTATTATTATTATTATTATTATATTAGATAGAAACAACCTGAATAATTGGGAACAATTAAAATATATACATCTTCTTGAAGTAATAATAATATTATTCTCGATTCCCTGTACAGGATCGATTTCGCGAACTCACGGTATATAAATTCGTTGGAATGGACAACCCGTATTAGGAAGACAAGGATTCAAATATTATAAAAGTAATTTTATTTGTATTTATGAGGAAGGGAGTAAAGGGGTTGTGTGTATATTTAGAAATCATGACACAAGGACCCATAAAACAGGTATTCTGGCTACACCACGTGTTAGAGTATTTTTTTCTTAATTTAGCAACTGGATTTATCCCCTTTACTGGATCCCCACTTACCAGGGCCATGTAATAAGAGTTGGTCTGCCGAAAATTAGCTGTTTTTTCGCGCAGCATTACATACTCTTCTTAAGAAGTTCCTTCTTAAGCGCGTAAAAGTAAATATCGTTTAAAACATTAAAAATTGCTTATATTCACAGAAAATTACGCGAAAAATATTCAAATTTTCGAAAGTTTATTTCAAAATTTATTTTTAAGGGGCCGCGACTCAGCCAGATCGATCGGGGTATATCAATTTTGGAGAAAATCGGCTGAAGAGTTTAGCCGCGAGCGTTGTTCACTGACGGACGGACCGTTGTCATCAATCGGTTTTTCGGTATCAAGGACTCACAAAACGTGGATTCTGGCTACACCACGTGTTAGAGAATTTCCCTCCAAATTTAGCATCTGAATATGAAAATTCGTCGTTATTTCGCGCAGAGTAACATAAGTTTCTCTCTACCGTGGTAGCGGTGGCGAGAAAATAAAAATGTACTTCGAGTGGCGAGAGATGTCAGCTGCATGGAGGATGGGGCAAAGCCAAAAAGGTAGTCCAGGCTAAAGAGATTAGGAAACTAGAAAGAGAATTTGTGTTTCATTCTGTAGCCCCTACTTTCATTGAAATGTAGTTAACTTCGTTGTTTCCCATACATATTCTGCCGCACTCATAAGAGATTTCAGAAAGCAACTTTTTAGATTTTTTTATGTTTATTTCAAAAGAACTTTTGCTGTTTACTTATGTTTTTGAAATTCCGTAATTTGGTGACAGTTGGTGACAGATGCGACAGTAATTCCATTTTGACATGAAAACTCCTTTAAAATGATTATTTTACGGGGTGTCGCCAAATTTAGCGATTAAACGCTTTTATTGTGCGTACAAATTTGATTTTATCTCATGAGTCAAATTTTGGGGCATTGAGCAAGGAATATATTCTGATAATTGCGTATACCAGCTTCTACGCGGTGCGAGTTACATATTTCGTGCGCTTAGAAATCGTCCGAGAGCGGGGTGGAATATGGATCTAGAAATGCTCACTAAACGACCAATCTGGTCGGTTGACTGATAAATCAGCCATGAATTTGCAACGGAGAGGATTAGGCACGTTATTGATTCGCCCTCTTCTATATACAAATAACTTAAAAGAGCAAACATTTTGAAGATGTTCAGAGAAAAGCTGTGCTTGGTGACATTACGACATAGATTTTTTGTATACTTTCAAAGAATATGCAGTTTAAAGTCTTTGCGCTTAGATCCCGTACACTACTTTTTTGTTTTAATTATATATTCTTTTTACAAAGTAAAAACAGTCAATCGCGATTTGAAGGTTTTAGTGATACTTACTTCATAAAGAAATGCTTTCGTTTCGCCCTCTGGTGTGTTGCCTGTAATCAAATCTCTTATCATTTGTGTGTGATGAACTCCTAATTCCCTTGTAAATTCCCTGTTAACTTTTTCGTTTTCAAGAATTAAATCAAACAGCTGAACAGACATATCTTCATGCTGAAACAAAGATAAAGAGCAAAAATTGTAAAACCGACCAAATGGAACAGACCTGATGTAATAAAAAGATGCTGGTTTACAACATTTCAACTCCACTGAAACTTTCATCAAGTATTAAAAAGAGGAACTTAGAAAGAGAAGATATTAAAACAGTGATAAAATACATTTAATTATTGTATAAATTAAAATTACAAAAATTAGGCTCATCGTCAATACATCCACCAATGTGTGTACCATTACTATTAAAACATCAATAATCTATAAACTAGCATCAGTTTATCACACGGACTCTTTTAATTGTCAGTATTATAATATCACATCATGTAAAACATGTTAATGGCAACTTCAAAAGCATTTTTACTTTTTTAGTAATTGAAATTGAACGTTTGGAATAAGACAATTTACCTTCCAATTTCTGTTTCCTGCTTTATGTACGAATTTCTCCCAGGTGTGAGAAAATGGCCCATGTCCAAGATCGTGACATAAACCAGCGACTTGCAAACAAAGTTTTTCTTCTTTTGTAATTTCAGGATCATCCTGGCGACGATTTTTGTTCAGATTATCGGCAACTAGACCAGCAAGATGGCTTACTCTGAAGGCACCAATTTATCATTGTAGTATTGGTATTCTCGAATAAAAATATAAATTATACATTTGAAATTTATAAACATAAGAAAATAGTGTCTTAGATTTTACAGTAAGAAAAATTACTGTCAAATAATTTGTGTAATTAAGATAATGCACTCACAATATTTTCAATCTGGACTTTTATCAGATACCATTAACGTTATTTCTCTATAGTTTTACAGAACTAGCCATAGAAAGAAAGAACTTTTTTAGGCCCATTTTCCCATTGATGATGATACATAGAAACTCAGTAAGAAAATTTGTCCCGCGTTAAACACGTTTAACACTTTAACTCCTGTATGAAATTAATTCAGATTTACGAAGTTTCTTACACCGTGGTGCGGACCAACCACCGTTTGGTTTACACCGGCCTTCGACTTAACCACAGGCATATAACAGCAAAGCACGGTTTTTGATGTGGATTCTAACCAACCCAAGTCGTATGTACTCTCTGGCCAGGAGTATACAGTACCTTAGCGATCACGGCTAAATCGATATCTGGCATTCACGAATGAAAAAAACATGCTTGTAAGTTTCGTTTCGGATGTTTACATCTACTGAAGAAACAAAATTCGCAAATTATATTACACAATTTCTAGCAACAATGAAAAAGTTCTGAGATCCTCATTTGGGGATCGTGGCAGTTAATAGGTTAAAATAAGTTACTTAACGGTTAATTCATTAACAAATTAACAATTAACAATTTTACGCATTATTTAAAACATGTGAAACATTCATCGACTCTATAAGATTAATCGATGCATATTAATCTAATAAAAAGTTATAGATTAGATATTAATCGATCATTAGCTAATAATCGTCCATTTCCACCATGGTCCATCCATGGTGGAAATACCCATCTATTGTAATGAAGTGTTTCTCAGTAAAATAACAAATGTTTGTTCAAACATAGCCCGCTAGAATTCGGAAAGGCCGGGGACGGGAGTGTCAAACCGCGCCCGCACGAGCAACTTACCCTCCTGGGAAGCCTCCCTACCACCGCGGGGAAATTCCCTTGATTCGGCTCTTATTCAAAAAGTAGCTTTTGAGACTTGTTTATAATGTTGCTTTATTGTAGTAATACAAATTTGAAAACTCGCTTCGAACGTCGCTCGTTTTCAAAACATGTACTCGTGTTATAAAGCTTAGCATTACAAAGTAGTTGCATAATACACTATTATACGTCAAAAGTATAACTTGCTTAAAAAAAGAAACCTACTTGCCAGGTAGTTTTTCTCGCATTATTCAGGTTAATTTCATTATGAAGATATTTTATATTTCAAAGGTTAATTCGATTAACACATATCAGCACTTCTTTAAAGCAAGCTGTTCATCTGGTCCGAGGACCGTGCGAATGGTCAGTGACCAGCGCTATAGTGGCCACAATGTAACCTCTCTTAAGCTGGCAATACCGTAATTGGTTACCTCAAAAACAAATATTCTATCTTGTAGAACGAATTAATTGCTAAATAATTACAAAAAATAATTTAATTGCTATTCAGACTTCCCGAGTATTTAATGATGAACTAGCCCTTAGGACGTAAGCTGGCACCACCACTATCGGTTACCATAAAAACAATTATGCTACCATGTAGAACGATTTAATTGCTAATTAGTTACGAATATTCACAATATCTCGAAAATTTGAAGAACAACTAAATTAATGTTTCGCCGAATTCATTAGCAATTAAATATTTCTGAATGGTGGCATATTTGTTTTTGAGGTAACTGATTGTGGTAGTGCCCGCTTAAGAGTGGTCACATTGTGGCCACTGTAGCGCTGGTCATTGAGAATTCGCACGGCCCTCGAGCCAATTTTTACAAGCAGAAAAAGTCGGTACTTTGGCCAGTTTTGGTAATTTACATTAGGCCTGCTCGTTGGCTCCCTTTGGTGGTGCTACGAAATGGCACTGGCTGTCTCTTACTAGTTAGTTCCCATTTTCGGTTTTCTCCCAACCCTTTCGAGGCTGCTACCTATTGGCATCTATGGGACCTAATATACAAACACATTTTCTTGAGCCCCATAATTCCTACTTCTTCAATATGGTAGGTGAATTACGAATAAAGTAGTGCCTACTATTGCAAAGAATGTTGTTGGCATTTGATATCTGGAAATTTTCTCTCCTGTGTAGTAGAAACATTTTATGTCTG